>JAKRRZ010000061.1:0-37977 GCA_022627015.2 Podosphaera aphanis
TATATTTGATCACAGGCAGGAGACTGGAAAAAGGGGAGAGCCGAGAGATTTCAGCTAGATCATACCTAGTATATTTATTTCCTTACACGATTCTATACCTACAGGATCTTTGATTCTCGCTGTATTAAACACAGCATCTTTTACCGTGATTATCTATTTCATAGTCACATAACAGCTTAAAAATTCACGTAGATATATATTAATTTCTGATAAATGATATTTCACGATTTTGAGTTATGTAATTCTCTACAAAAAAAATGGTGGCTAAATGAACTTTACAATTTTTGGAAACAGTTTTTTTGCAGGTATCTGGCTAGTAACTTACCCTACACAAAATTCAACATTAGGAACCATCCAGACGAAATTTGCCATCAGTCCATCGTCAGATAGTTAGATAAGACTTCGGTGAGTACTTATTTCGAATAATTGAGCAGGATCATAGTTAGTAATGAATGTCTTGGTGTAGCATCATGCCTCGGTTGACTAAAGCCACACGAGAACGAATTGTTGGGCTACTGAAAGGAAATTCGTGCCAAGACGTTGCTATTCGAGTCAATCGTTCTCCATGCGTTGTCAGCAGACTCCGGAAGACTATTTCCAACATTGGTAGTGGCAGTAAAGATGGTCGGCCTAGCAAACTTAGACCTCGGCTTAGACGGCAAATCGTCCACGACATAACCAATGAAACGCATAGAACCCCCAAAAAAGTTGCTGCAGCTCTAAAAGAAGCTTACTCTGTCTCTGTAACCCCTCAAACTGTACGGAATGTCCTACAAAAAGCTGGTTTAAAGGCGGGGAAGAAGGTCAAAAAGCCAGCGCTTGCTAGCCGACCCAGAAAAGGGCGATTAAATTTCGCACAAAAGCATAAGGAATGGACCATTGAAGACTGGAAAAGAGTGATTTGGTCTGATAAGACAAAAATCGATTGGATATGCAGTGACGGAATACAGTATACGTGGCGAAGATCCCAACCCGGATTTCCCGGGAGAGGTTCGCCGTCTCTTTTGCCATCTTATTATGGAGCTCTTTGACTGCAAGTTTTCAGTCGAGCATCAATGCTATTGAGGCTTTATCGCGTTTATACAAAGTTCGAGTGACAGAGGGATTAATCGGTTTGTCCTCCATAAGATGATCCAGAAGTCGAGTTTCTTAGTACTTTGAATACCTCTGGACCTCAGGAATGTTACCAGTAGGTGTAACGCACTCCTTCCAATTGATCTCTCTAGGAGGCGGTGTACAAGGCCGCTCTGGGTGGGAGAATTCATTCATTTTATCAAGTACAACCCCTGGATCGCACGGTACCAAGCCAGCTTGCTTGAAGGCGAAAGTTATTGTTCTTTTTTTAAACGCTAAATTTATCGTACGTTGGAGAACTCTAAAAAAGTCTTCCCTGTTAAATTGAAGCCCACCACTGCGAATTTCATCGTGCTAGGGTTCTTGATGATAATGCTTATACTGCTGAAATATATCTATGTCAAGAGGCTGTAAGAGATGCGTTGAGTGGGGTGGTAGAAGGAAGGGGAATACTTTATGAGTATCATAGTAATTGATGAACTCAAATGTAAGATGACTACCGTGCCCATCCATTATCAAAAGTCTATTCTCTTCTGGATTCTGGGGACGCGTAAATCTTTCCCAGTGCATGAGCCATCTATAAGAAAGGTGGTCATTGGTGTATCCCAATTCGCTTTGTGCAAAAAGCGCATCGTCATTGAGATCATTGTCGGAATGTTTCTCAAGATAATGCGCTCCCTGAAAAATAATCATGGGATCGATAGTTCTCCCATCGTCAGAAACTGATTCCATGCAAGTAACATATTCTCTATTTTCAGGGTCGGCGAGGTAAACCTGCTTTTGCTCAGCCCATATGAGTACAAGCTGACTACCAAGGCAACCGATGCGAAAGCCAGTCTCGTCAAAATTCCAAATGTGTTGTTTTTTGATTTTCTTTCATTGTATAAGGCCTCAAAACGCCGAAAGTGCTCAACTATTTCAGCTTTTTCGGCAGCCGCCCGACGTGCAGCACCTATCGATCGACTCTTCTTAAATCGATACTTTGGAGTCTTTCTGATAAAGCGCGTAACCCAATCACGTGAGCCTTTTTTTTGGAAGAGCCAGCATAACGAAGAATTGAATTGGCAGCGAGGCGTATATGCTTATACTTACCATAACTACCAAGAGTGATACACCGATCACAGTAGCTGTTTCTACTTAGCAGAAACAATAAGGGTCAGATCAGACTACCTTTTAAGGGCAATCTCTTGCTCCAAATTCAGTGCCTTGTTATGTCCTCCTGACGTCCCTGTGCGTCGTTTGAGATTGCGAGCAATTGTAGAATGATGGATATTTCCGATAGCTTTCGTAGCATGACGAGCAGAACGAAAAGGACCATCCGAAATTCCATCAAGAGCTCTCTGTAAATTGTACTTTTGAGGCGAAACCATAGAGGCGTTGTTGAGCAATAAGTTGATGAAGTTGGTGAAATCTGTGAAATTTTGGTGTGAATAAGTGTCGCATTTTGCTGCGCCCCCTCCTAACAGGAGGGGAGTAGACGATACCCGCCGATTAATCATAGGGTGAATCTTCCAGCACACTGGTATCAAGGAGAACAGGAATGTTCCAGTACTGGGCAGAGACCAGAGAATTTTCTAGAGACATGGCTTTGGGGGATAGATGTATTTAGAACTCAGATATATAATGAGGTATTCGGCCTCAAAGTAGAGAGTAAGAATAAAGAGTCTAATCTTGAATACATATGATTATCTTTCCAGAACAGCAGCAGCAAGTGTATCGGTCATACTTCATACCTACTGTGAACATGTTCTTCTCTCCATAATCACAATACTTGCTAGCCGATTGCTTCCTGTACAAAACTATTAGTTGGTACAGGTTCTGCCCTCGATCTTCAAAAATTAAAAACTACAAGATCAATTACCGGGGGAGGCCAATTCAGAAAAGAGAAATGCAGATCGGCTGCCAATTTCGAGTTGTAAAATTCAAATGAAATTTATGTGTCCCAAGTGTGGTTGCATCCTGAAAGGGGGGCTACCACGGTAATCAAAAGAAAACTCTTGCTTTACCAGACTAAAGAACCGACGATTAATAGCAAAATATTGAGTAATCTTATATAAAACTAAAAAAAGTTTAACGACTACTCAGGACAGATGGCCGAGCTGGTTATGGCGCCAGGTTAAGGTTTCCTTAACAGTAATTCCTGGTCACGAAAGTGGCGTGGGTTCGAGTCCCACTCTGTTCAGCGCGAAATTTTGTTTCCATTGCACATTCAATTCGATTGAGGATTTACGGTCGCCGATTGCGGAAAGATTTTCATTTACTAACTACACGTATAGCACACGTAGCGATGTGATATACTATCCCTCCCTTTGGAATAAGTCGCCACCCTCCCGAACGGGCCACCTCAGTTGGGGATGGTTCGTTAATCCGCCAGGACAAATCCATCAGATCTGTGCTTCTCACGTGATACTGTATCCGTTCTATATCCGTTCTATTTCGTAACTAAGATCCCAATCATAACTTTATAATCTACTGACATTATTGCCATTTCCTAAAACACGTTATCTTTCAATCTGTAACCTACAATCTTCTTAATACCTGCTTTTCACACATCTTTAGAAATCAAGATTTCGAAATGGAGTCTCAATAGAAAGACGAAAACTCAAAGTCACTATTTTCCGTCCGAGGCGAAAGCTTTGGTTCCAAGAATTGAGATGTGCTGGGGATCACACTCCACTCGAAGACCCGGTGAACAGCAATATGGTCGTTGTGGATGTGTTTCTTCAAATATGATGTTCGAAGAGTCTGGAGGTATCGAAACTTCAAGTATATCGAAGCGGGAGATCGTTCTTGGCATGTTCAGCCGTCACTATAACATGCATTCGTTAATTCCAGATCAGAACGGAACCTATCGGTCTGCTGAACAAATACATCTTAACTATATTAACGAATTGTATGCATGGTGTCATTCCCGAAATTATTTTCGTCTTTGGGCATATTAATTCGTTAATTGGTATGCTCCTGAACAATGGAAGCTGTGGGCACGATCTTCTTGCGCTACAGGAATACCAGTTCTAAAGACAACGATGATTGTGGAATCTCACTGGCGAAGGATTAAACATGATTACCTTCATCGATACAACCGGCCAAGAGTCGACCTGGTTGTCTCAATCCTTACCTCTCGTGTAATTCCACAAGCAGTTGATAAAATGAATGCTATCAGAAGCAAGAATTATCGCAAAGCTGTGGCCGCTTGGAGGAAAACCTTCAAGAAAAATTGGGACGATCTTCTGGATTCAGTTGTGAACCAAGATTTATTGAAATACGACACAAATCCAATCAACTGGACATGCGCGTGCCCAGGATTTCTTTTGAGTCGATTCTTGGTTTGCAAGCACATCAAGTTTTGTTATGAAAAAATATCAGATCGGCCTAAGCTTTTCTTGGAAATCGAACGACAGAGAGAAAGCCCTTTCTGGGTTCATGAGCAGCTCACTCTCCGTCCAGAACACCGACCTTCCATAATAGAAATTCCGTCTGATAATGACAACGAGTCTGATTCAGATAACGAAACTGGATCTGAAACCGAGTTTTTTGAAAATGATCTCGCTAATCTGGAAGATGAAATTCTTAGCGTTGATGACGGGGCTTCACATCTTGAGTTGGATAGTCAGGTAGCTGTGAGGACTGCTATTCTTGAAATTTTTAAACAACAAAAATCAATTGATAACACTAAGTTTGTTGAAGTGTATTTCAATGGTAAAACGGATTTCGCTAGTGATAAAATTTTTCTTGAGGAAATACAACGAATCCAGAGGCAACGAACAATGCCAGCAACATGGTCTCGACACAAGCATCCTGCAACAGTCTATTACAAGTAGAAATCAATTAAAGTTTTGTTCCATTACTAAGTTTCACCATGGTTTAGTTACTAAACTACTCACTCGAGAAGTGGCCCTCAATTATCAATCTGATAGAGGTCTTCTAATTTTTTACCGTTGATACTACAATTGCGTGAGCCGTGTGAAATTAAGCTGGGCTCGCTAGTGCCTGAGGAGTTGACCAAGCTCTAGTATTTTAATAAGCAAGAATTAAAAGTAGGATAATTTCTGAATTTTAGTTCGAGTTTTAATCAATTTTCTGTGTAACTTTTGATCAGTACTAAATTATTTACCAAAATTACTAAAGTCAAGTTTACTTTTCCCATTTAACATCTTACCGTTTCGATTGATAAATTTGACTTCAACATAAAAATAATTGTTCTTAATATGATATTAGTTTCTCCCACCATTAAGTAGCTTCCGTAAAATTATTCTCTCCCTGATGTCCGAGGATATGGCCAAAGTCAAGCAGTTTTCTGCTTCCATATACAGCCCCAGTAACAAATTTTCATTATTCGGTTGGTGGAGTCACGTGATACACACAGACTCGATGGATTTTTCCTGGCCCATTAAACGACGTTCCGTTTATAGATTGGGATTTTTTGGTAACCAGTTTCTCACCAACGGCTCAATTTCTTTGAAATTAAGGCAGAAAATGTACCAGAGTTTCCTCATTTGTTTAAAAATTTACTGAAAGCTTTTATAATTTGTGGAAGTTGTGTTATGTCCTTACCTCTCCCGAGGTGGCCCGTTCGGGAGGGTGGCGACTTAATCATTCCGCTCGAATAAATCACTCAGTATTGTAGTATGTCCAAGTTCGGTATCTTGTATATTGAGCTTGAGTCAATATCATTCACATATACATAAATAAAGAGACAACTTGAGAATGTAATTATTTCAATTGGCTTTCTAACAATTTCATCTATCGTCAATACAGCAAGTTATAGTAGCTTCGATTAAAAAAGTACCTCACGAGAGCGATAAAAATGAGTATGTATAGGTGAAGGTAATTCATATCGATTGAATTGATTTGAATCAAAGAATATGCCATCAATGAAAAGATCTAAGTCCTCTGTTTTTTGCGGACCATGATGTCTTGTTCCCGGATCTCTGCTTACTGCTGCCATATGCTGCTCGAGAATAACCCCAGTTTTTCTGCTGCAATATCTAAATTTTGTCGTATCTACTTGCCACAGTATCATTAACTCAAGTTCATGAACAGGGCTACGTCAATGAGCTTTAGGAGATCGCTATTCGTTTGTACTAGGGTGGTAAGGTGGTTCGGTACCCCGATCATCCGGTGCAATTCCTTGGGTGTTCCTATCATCAAAGTTGAAAAGTTCAGCATATTGTTTCTATTAAGAATCTACACACCACGGACCCTCCGGACGGCTTTTTAAAGTATATATACATTAATTTATTGTGTGGTGTGCCATCCATTATTTTAATGTATATAAGCATTAACTTAATGTATATAAACAATAATTTAATGTATGTAAACATTAATCTAATGTATTTTTTACGCATACATTATTTTAATGTAGAGAAACATTAAATTAATGTTTTTTTTCCTGAGGGTCCTGTGTACACAGGACCTCTAGATAAAAGTGCCAAGACTCTAGCTTCATGCTAGCTTTCATGCTGACCATCAACACCTATTATCGAAGCAGATGCGGGATTTCGAAAATCAGTGAGGAAGAAGCGTACTCATGCACATTAATCAGCCTTAGTCGCATATAGACGAAGTGGATGAGAATTTCAAGATATAAAACATGTTCAATATCGTACAGCCCCGATCTTCTACAGGCTCTTGACCTGGTTGTTTTTAATCTTCTCACAGATGGTTATACTAAGGCTGTGGATGATTACTCGGCGAGTGCTATTCAAGGAATTAGAAAGACTGATTTTATTCAAATTTTCGGTAATAACAGTAGGACCGACACTTATGGCTTCGCCAAATAAAATTCTCGGTCAAATTTGCCCAGATATTTCTGACTGAGGATGTGGCTTGTGCTGTATTTCGTGCTGCCGGTTTATTGCCCCTAAACCAGCAGAAAGCTTTGAATAGATGTCAGAGACAAGCTTTACTTCGCCCGAACCGCCCAAGTCATTTCGGCCCCCGTCAGCTACTGATACCAGCGATCAGGAGTTTGACTTAATAATTAGAGAAAATCTCGCTCACGCAGAAAGAAGTTCCAACCAAAACCCCACAGATAATATCTCAATAGAAGAGGCATCATATGAAGAAAGAATACGGTTATATGAAGAAAAGCTTCAATTAATGGCAGGAGGTCTCGAATACTGGAAGCAAAAAGAAATCACCCTTGTGTGCTCCAATCGCATTCTGGAGGGATCTAACAGAGATCCACGCCAAAATTTCTAGGCACGTAGGGCTAATAGAGCTGATCGGAGATCCACTGCGCTTCCTGAAAACTTTATCTTTCCTGATGGGTTAAGGGCTATCGAAGATTCCAGAGCAGCAGCAGAAATTGCCAAAGCTCATCAAAAGTAGCTCTGGATCAAAGCGGCGCGTGAGCGGGAGGCAACAAGGGTTCGCGAGCGAGGGGTAGTTATGCCAAGGAAGAAAGCCAGGGTCGAATTAAGGGAAGCCAAAAACCTGATGGACAAATGCGAAAATGAAGCAGTGACGGCTCAAGTAGCCGTTGAAACTGCTTGCTCGTAATCCCATGGGATTCAGCTACTGTTGTTCAAAAACCCTGACGATTCGTCATTTTCCCTTCTGGCTCTAGATGCTTGTAAAAAAGATCGGTAAGCAAATGAGTGGGTAGAACTTTGTGAGAATACTGCTTACGAATCCAGATTGTCTTATGATGCTGCCAAACTTTATCTAGAGTCATTAGAAGAGGCTACAACGGATGCCGACACTAACGACGGTTAAAATAAACCCGGGCCAAATGACACAGTAGTTGAGAATTCCACTGATAGTGCGAATAGAGCTGGAAACGGGAGCATAGAGGGCGCTCCCGTGAGTAATAATGAGCTGATTTAGGCTAGTATTTGAAAATAGAAGGCAACATAATTAATGTGTTATAGTTTGTTACAGTTTGTTATGGTTGTTAAACATGACTGAGCTACTATCTGGATTTTAAGAGTTTTGAAGATTTAGGTCATTACAGGATAGCTTTGAAATGCAGAAAATAATGTTATACAAAGATACCTTAACATAGCTTACATTCTTCCACCAAAAATTAATTATCCGTATCTTATTCTGTTATTCCGCTTCACCCACAGGAAAGTTGCCGCCGAACTAGTTATTGTGAGCTATTTGGGTAACGAATAACGACAGTGAGTGAGATTCCTACTGATGCACGGCACAGAGAGAGCAATGCCTCAAAACTGATTGGACGTTCTTGTGCCGAGAAAGCACACGCCTAGTTCGAGCCACTTAGCGTGCGCCCTGGAACGAACTTGGCGCATCCATCCGACACTCCAATGCCGCTGCTCGACGACCATATAATCGAGTATCGAGTATCGAAGATCAATAATTGGTTGTTCGAATCCAGGGGCGGTCAAACAGAGTACCAGTGAAGGTCCAAATTGGTTCACGTGAGACCGGTACGAAGAGGTCCAGTTAGCTTCTTAGATTTGGAGATCGCGCACCGAGCACTTTAATGGTCGTAAACCATCTCCGAAATTAAACTACATACCAACGGAGCAGTCTCGTCGCCTTGCTGAATGTGCCGGTGCAAATTGAGCTGCCATCATCTCGACTAGTTCGCGGTTCTTCATCTTCAGCATGTTCGTGCTGTTTGTGGAACTTTTAGGAGGAATGACAAAATTTCTCCGGAACTTCATGGTAGAGCTCCTTTGAATACAGCGATCTATTGTGGCGCCTTTAGTGGCCCATGCAGCTTACAATCCAATCCTATATCTCAACAAGAGGGAACCTGCGGTATGCCCCCCTAGTCTACAGATCTAGAGTCTACGTTGTTTTTGGTTTCCCTGTGAGAAGAACTTTCACACTATTATAACCAGTGTGGATTCTGGCCATCCCCTCTCTTACTACATCATGTCCTATCTTGGTTTGCTTTCATTACTGTCTCGATGCACCCAGCAAGCCGAAACTATTCTATCTATAACCTTCTCTCTGGATCCATTGTGAGATTCGAGCTACATCAGCGGGGCTGTTCTTCATCATGATTGCGCAGGATCCGTTGAGCGACTGCCTCGATATCTCTCCTCTACCTTTCGCCCACTTTGGACACATCATGACCACATGCCTCCTGATGTTCTGTGGCCGATATCCACATGCAGGGGGGTCGACGCCAGGGACTGTTCTGCGGTAGAGGTCAGAGTGGCGCCCGATGTGCGCACGTTTTCTCTCGATGGATTGCGATGCTGCGACCGGCCTCTTGCAGGTTCCGGTGGATTTCAGTTGCTGCACCGTTCATGCGTCGTCTACGTGGTATTATGTCTTAGAGCAGGGTTCCTGCCCTCCACGTTTCCGGGCGTCTCATGTGTCTTTGCCGTTGACTGGCAGGAGGGTAACTAGACGAGCCCATTCGAAAAGCTTGGTTACGAGTCTCAACGCAGATGAGAACGTGACGCAACTTCCTCATTACTTTCGACAATGACGTCAAAACTTAGCATCACAATTATGCGGCTGAACTGATTCTATGTATCTTTTCGATGAGGTTCCATGTTGGCCAGATGAGATGGATACCAGGCTCGACCCAGAATGACATCATTTGCTCCTTCCACAACGGCAAACCGATGCGTTAGATAGCAGGCGAACTGAAATTTGGTGATAGGAACTGTAGTAATATCTGTGAGGCCAAGGAAAAAGTCGAATTGAAACACCTGCGCCTCCAAGGGCGCGCTCTACGATTCTCTCTCCCAGATCAACTGCCGCCGATACTGCAGCGAGACACTCAGCAGAGAGCGCGGACTCTGATTGATCCCGAGCCGCTGTGCTCGCTGCGCTCGACAATGCCAAAGTCTCATGACGGTGCGTGCTCTCAAGAAACCACGATCTTCACGCTGCTGGCCCCAGATCGGCCTAGGAAGGGGAAGATAAAAGATCGACCAAGCATATTAAAGTATGCCAGGGTCTCGCGGGACGAAGATAATGTGCAGTGTGAATGCTGGTTTGCATCACATAATTAGGGAGTGATAAGTAAAGCTGGTTGAAAGCTCTACGACTGTCGAGGCATTCAGACGTTCGGCGGAGAAAATCATGTTCTTGAAGGCTGTATGACCAGACAGCCAGTAAGAGTGAGGGCGACAGAGAAGAGCATAGAAAGTGATTGATCGATAAGAATTCAAGATAATCCTGGAAAAATATGGCTTGCGCAAGGCAAACTGAATATTTCAGCGGACCAAGTAACAATGGCGGGTCGGATGGTGGTGTGGTACACCGTCCGGGCCATTCTCCCAAGTAGAGTCTGGGTAGCCGAGGCACATGCCCCACTTGAGACAGGAGAAAGCTGGTTCGAATCCAGCAAGACCCTTACACCACATTTCTCGCCTGGTCATGTATGTGACGATGTTGAAGGCACACAGGACAGTCGCGGGTGGCTGAAATGCGTTCCTGCGGCAGACATATACGGTTGAGGGTAGAAAGGGCCGTAAGGCACCTGACTTCGAGTTATGTCTTCAAATGATGTTCGGTGTGAGTGCCCCCTATGTCATGTTGAGACATCGCTCCATGTACCGCACCAGGGTCATTCGTGTCATAGCCTGAAGGCTGCATACACAAGAATGATTAAAAAAAAAAAGTGACAATGGCTCGCCATACTTTGAGCCGATCGCATTGCTAGGATCATGAACTTGTCTAAATCTTATCGAGAATTTGTAGGTTGAAGTATAACAGTAGCTCGCAACGTTCGAAGATGGGTCTGAGTCTTGTGCTACGATAATAGCGCGGGCGCTGGATATTTTAGGGAAAAACCAGCTAAAATTTGTCGTCTACATGTATTGAATTAATTATGATATGCCCCACAGAGTTATAGTGGCGGCTTGATAGTACATGTTTATTGTCAACCCTCAACCAGAGGATGGCAAATTCCCTATCACAAATACACTCTCACATTCAGGACCCTTAACTACGGAGGGCTGCCATATTTTTGACTTACTACTGTACTGAGTTAACTTGTCTCAATGTTTACAAGCCGTAGTGGATGGGGTCCAGCTTCATAGTTTAAAATACAGATTTGGCCACAGATATGATCGAATACCATGAGGGAGATGGGAGCTTGAACCATAGTAGAATAGCGCTGTACTGGTATAAGTTAGAAGGTAAAGTCATACCTTTTCTAGATGTATCCAGCTTTCGGCTTTGCTCAGGTTAGGATATAGTGCCTCTCAAATTTATTATTACTACTAGGTGTCAGGGAAACCGAGCCTAGTACTTCAAGTTCGTAACTGACCTCAAAAACTAAAAGAGTCAGGCCTATATGTCGTGCGTCACCGAAGGTTGCGCAGCCTTTAATCTTTGCTCAAAAAGTTCTAAAGACCGGATAAGGGTCGTATCAATGCAGCTATTACTCTCAGAAAAGCCCTGCAGTACTCTTAGTGCTCTTTTGGCATCCAAAATAGAGTAGACTGGCACTGTAATAATTTCATCAACAATCATCCCATTTTCGGCAATCTGATTCGCAGAATTATCATCCATCGTTCCTCCACTTATTGCGTTTTCATCCTTGTTAGGATTATTCTCGTTCGTATCTACTATATTTTCCTCATACGGATTTAAAAAGTGGTTTAAGCTAATCATATCGTTGAAATGGCTAGAAATGCGTTGAAAGAGAGATCTGAGATCTGGAATTTGTGTTGGCAACTCGGGACTAGCGTCTGATGAAATAAGAGTTGACTTGCGAAAGCATGAGTAGATAGAAGAATCTCTAAGATCAGTATACCAGCTTCGAAATATCCATCGGAGAGCTAGACGGATGTTCATAGTTTTCAGAGGATCGATCCCTTGATCAAGGAGTTCAATCATATATTCTAACCAAGACTGACGATAGTGCGCCTTTAAATTTTGGATGATGCCTTGGCTAAGGGGACGAAAAAGATTCGAAAAGTTGGGCGGAAACCAGCATATTCGTATGTTTGATGGGGGAAGGCATAAATTGGGGTCGGATGAAAAAGTCGAAAAATTGTCTAAAAGTAACAATGCTCTCTTGCCATCAATATGACGATAAAACATTTCCAACCATTCACTCATTATAGATTTACACATCCGCGCCCTTGTGTTTGAGCGCCACTCTCCCCCCATTGTAGAAACATTGATATTATGCAATGATGGAGGTGATTTGTGCTTGCCGATACACCATATTGGAATTCTATCAGTGCCAGTAGCATTCGTACAAACTATGAGAGAAATTCGAGATTTCTCTATTTCGATATTGACTGAAGATTGGCTAGAGTAATTACTCGAAGGTGTCATCCTCCAGAAAAGTACCGTTTCGGTCATGTTATAAATTTGCTCAGCATTGTATTCCTTGGTGAAATTTTGAAAAATTTCATTATTATTTTCAGAGACCTTTGAAGTTTCAATTTCACAGGTCATTACTGTGTCGTTGTCAGTGCTACTTATTGTCCCACCTTCAGTGCCCTTTGGTGTGCTATCTTCAACTGTCTTTGGTGTATTATTTTCGATGCTCATTACTATATCATCTTTAGTACCTACTGATGCGCCATCTAGAGTACTCTTTGGGCCGGCATCTCCAGGGGTCTTTGAAGTGCTATCCTCCTCGATTTTTGAACTAGCATCTTCGGTGCTGTTCGGGGTAGAAGTATTTTGCCTTGCCCGGGCTCGGACTTGATTCCTCTTCTTGTAGCCCTCAACCCATCGGTTGCTAAATTGAGGGCAAGGTTTCCCTTGATACCGCGGCAGCTGTTGCCAGATAAGGCGAGCCTTTTGTCGAATATTTTCGCTAGTCACAGTATTTCCCTGTGTTTCGGATCCAAATTGCCACTTTGATAACAAAGTTTCAAGGTCATCGTAGAGACCAGCTCGGTTGCGTGCCTGGTCATCTACCAGCGTCAAAGAAGCCTCGTCAAGGTAGGAGTACTTGGAAGATAAGGACTCAGAGACTGTAGATTGGCTAATGTCGTGGTTAAACTCGCGGGAGAACCACTCAATACAAGCTTTCTGCGTGACAGGTTCAGTTTGAGACTTTCTCCATTGACGCAGGGCTCGTCGTTGCTCGATAGTGACACTTTGTCGTGGCATAGCGTGTGTACGGTTTGGGGTATTCAAGAGTTAATACCTTGGATTGGAAAAGTCTTGCGATTGATGCTAAGAAATGAGTTCAGTGAGACATTACACAGGACTTAGTCGATATGTTAGTGGTGGTACTTAGCGTGCGAACAATACATGATCATGAAATTCTTCACCACATCAAAGGATGCATAAGGATGGTCCAGGGTGCTCACGATTGGCAATTGCAAAAATTTTCGAACTTTCCTTGACACTAAGGACAGTTGATTCTGTCGGATACATTGACTGATGACAACCTCGGTATTTCGCTTCCCGTGCGCGTTTCTGAGCAGTGAGCTATACATCTGCCTGTACATTGGTTAGTCATCGTGAGGCTAGCCACTCTCGTACCTCAGCCTCACGATGAGCTTCGATCAGTTACTCAATTAATTATCTTGACAATCAATGATATTCGAGACATACAGAACTAGACGTGGCAGCCGGAACTATAAAGTACGATATTCAGAAATCAGCACTCCTGCGCAGGACCGAAAGGCTGGCGAAAGACAGCATACATGTACTCAGATATCCATACTTTTCTGAAAAGATTGGTTCTGACAATCATATACTACGATCATCACGCCCAACAGTACTACGTAGATTTAGCTCAAGCTTCGAGTTAAGCATTTGTTAGATCTACTGCTGGCGCTAGTTCAAGATTCTACCACAACAGTCCAGATTCGAACAACCTATTCGGAGCTTGTATCAGCAAAATACAATGTGCCTAGCTACATCATAGCGCGACTCGATGCAGAGCGACTATGTCACACCACTTGTGTCGGAGCTTACAACTAGAAAATCGAATTTGCTTGTCGTTATCAGCTTGAAGAATGTTTGACCAGCGCTCGAATCGAAACTCTCAGCGTTTGTAATAGTCTGTAGACAATGGAGTAACATTAAAATTCTTAATGGTGGAAATTACACCATCTTCGAGATCCAGGCCAACGAAGCACCTTCAGCTGTAGGTTGCTTAAAGCTTATTGACGAACAGCAAAGCAGCTAAGAGAGAAGCCAGGTATATGTAGATCTAACAACGTCCCCAACAAAGTGTTGGAGACATAGTATAGCGCGTATAAAAAGAAATGCGTTGAAAATACATGTGACTTCAATCTTCATTGACGACTTTCAGTTTGGTGAAGAAGCTGAAGCTGCCTGAGTGACAAAAACCCGAGGGAAATTTGGACTATGCCTTTAAGTAATTATCAAAATAACAATCGTGTCTGCATCTCGGCAAGACGTTTTGAATTTTATGATGCAAAATTCGACGCCGAAAACGAGACTACACTAGTGTTTTATACCCTCTTGTCTCTTACTTGCGATTAAAGCCAACTGGTGGGGTATTTCACACCTTCTAACTGATAATGTCATTGAAAAGCTCCTAGCATCGGTCCCCCATAGCAATCCGAGCTGGCAGCAGGCTCGTCTCTACTAATTAAATTCTAACCTCACCTTGGCAGCCACACTTTCTGTTTTGAATAACGCCTACATTTGAGGCCCACCAAAGTCTGCGAACTTTGCTCATTCGACGGAAAATTTTGGCAGTGGTAGACAGAATGCCAGTCGTGGACGACCTGGTGGTCGTGGAGAGAGGAATAAATATTTCCACAATTTGCACGGTAGCTACAACAACCGAGGTATTAGAGGGATTAGTGGAAGACACAGTGATAAGAGGGGCATCGACAATAAGAATAATTAAAAGGGATTACAGAGGCAACTTTCGCGAGAAGGTGTCTGAGGGACGAAAGCTTTTCTGCAAGTTCTGTCCAACCGAACGGGCATCGGGCCCTAAACATCATCGTGTGGCAAGAGAGGCTAGGGGCGAATTGAAAGCAAAATCTGCTGCCGAGAGCACAGGAATACCATGGTTCTGCTTGTTTCTCTATCTATCCGGGGGACTCCTGCTCTGTCAATTCGTCTATCACTACCGAAACTGCCCTATCAGCTCACCCCTCATATTTCTGGTAGATTGAGTCAGGAGCATGCTATTAAGTGGCAACCTTGTGTTCCACACAAGCACTCTTCTTCATGATGTTACCGAGCGACCCATCTCCTCTTCCCCCGGCGCGTGAATTTTACCCTATCATCGCTGTTTACTCTACCACTCCCACCCGTGCGCAACGGGAGAGACAATCTCTTAGACTCACGTCGGCCAAATTCTCGTGCATCCGCGCGGAAAATTTACGACTTAGGGGTAGGAGCGACGAATTTCTCTGGGACCGGCGTCAATCATAGCACGCCTTGTTGCGATTTTCGCTGCGACGCACTCCTTGCAAACTAATCACAGGGCGTGCTTCTTAGTAGTGGCAGCGGTAGCATCTAATTTTCAGAAAAACTTTAGTTACTTTCACTAATTAGTGGCCTGACGCATGGATTCTTCAATTTTAGATACAGAAAATGGTGTTTTAGTTGTAGACGAGGAACACTTAATGTGGGATAGCACCAATAGGGATCTCGGCTGGTACCGTGATTGTGCGCATGAGCATAGGGGAAAAATCTATCTAACGTGTATGTATCTAGCTCTGTAGTCATGGATCACGCCTCAATGCCCGAGACACACTCCTACATCCAAAACTCGAGGAACGTATTCGCGAGTCCCTGAGCTTCGTGGGTGGAGATCTGACACGCGGGCCCAAAGATCCCAACGTCAAGAGTAGTGTTATTTTCGTGGAGGAACAACTCCATATCGAGCGGTGACTGCACCGTTGGTTAGTAGTCCCACAAAGGCGATAGGACGAGAACACTCACTTGGTATGCCGCACATCTCGCATCCAGGGAGACGGGGAAATCCAGATCAAACATTTCCGCCGGCATGGCCGTATCAGTCTGGTCTTGCTTCAGCCACGTTTTGCGGACCAAAGGTGTAACGCTGGCCGCGCCCCGTCCTCTATGACGTGCCAACGTCAATTTCGTCGATGACTTTAAAATATTGATGACAAAGTTCACGCGGACACCGGTCCACTCGTAAATCTGCGCCAACGTCGCCGACACCATGTCCCGACCCGTGATCTTCCTGAGATCGCCTTGTATTTCAAGGGCCAGTGACGCGAGGCTTTTCTCTAGCGGCGCTCGCACAAAGAGAGGCAGGACGTTGAGTGTGGGGGCTACAAGTTCCGAAAGATCTTCTCCGAACGGCGCCCGATTTGCAAGGTAGACACCCATGACGACCCCAATAGAAGTTGATGGGGCCGTATGTTGCAGGCGTTGCGCTTCAATTTTCGCCAGGGCTGCCAGAAAGAGCGAGTCAACGCTCGACCCAAGTTCTCGAGCTCGCTGCTTCACGTTCTGGATTATCGCGGCAGCGATGAAAACTCCAGTTCTCTGCATCGTGAAACTCGAATTGATCGATTGAGATGAGAGATTTTCTGATTTCAAATAGGCTTTCCAGTGTGCGTCTGTCGTCGTTGGCCGTGCGTTTAAAATAGACTGGGCGACAAAAGTACTGAATTGCAAGAGTGGCGGGTCAGACTTGTCGCCGTGATACAGCGTTTCAAGCTCGTGTAGTAAGATAGGTAAGCTCACGGCATCATAGAGGGCATGATGTATGATCAACTCCAAAACTGTGTGATCATTTGAAGACTCTTCTACAAAGAGATTAACGGGCGGCACGTGAATATTCGACATGAGTGTTCGGGTCACCGAAGATTTAGAGCCTGAGCTGTGAAGGAAAACCTTGCTGGGCGAGCTTTGAAGTATAACCTGATACAAATTTGGTTCGATCTCACAAAACCCAGTGCGCAGGATATCGTGTCTTTCAAGTAGCGTATCCCAGGCAGATTCGAGTGAGCTGGCATCAAGCGGTCCGGGTAAAGCGAAGAAAAACCTTTCATAAAAAATACTCCCGCGAGAGACTTGCCATTGTCTTATCATATAATACTGCCCAGCAGTAGCGGGCATTATGTATTTAATGTTGCTTATCTTTGCTTTGCGTAAGGCCATTCTTTCTAGAATTTTGTCCAAGGGAGTCATTCCTCCCAGTATATCATCCACATCCAGAGATCCTAACATTTCTGGCTTTAACCCCTGGATATTTTTCGCCATCGCCGGAATAGTTTGGTCCCTCAAAATGCTTGAGACGCTGAGTTGAATTCCATAAGTTTTTAATATGGCTGGAAGCTTGAGCACTAGAATGGAGTCAAGGCCCAAATGGAAGATTGTCATTTCTTTCCTTATTTTTCCTTCAGGAACATCTGAAATCTCCGATATTGCTTTTCGAATTTTCAATTCGATGCTTGACCATGCCTCATCTTCAATATTTAGAGGTACCTTTTCAAGCGAGTATTTTGGCTGTGAGAGTTTATGGTTAAATTCTGCTGGACCATAGATTGAAATACTATCTTTTTCGACGGATATTGTCTGAGAATTTGGCGAAGTAACAATCCGATCTAAAGTAGTTTCTAAAGAGTCTAAGAGTGCCTCGGCTTCATTCAGGTTAAGAACAGTTGATTTGCTTGCAGTAGTCCACTGAATATATTTATCTTCTACAACCTGCATTTCTACGCAAATAGGGATCTCGACTTCTGACGAACTATATACCGGTGTGTACAGTTTCCCTGGCTCGGTGCTAAGAGTATGGCCCTGATAGATGAAAAGCGTATCAAATAACGTCATATCGACGGCCGGAGTCTCATGTTCTCTTGACGTGAAGGCATAAACTTGAGCCATATTGAGAGGAAAATGTTGATATTTACGAGTATTATCGCTAATTTCTTGCATATACTGCAACATCTCATGATAGCTGCCATGAATTACTGATCTTACGACAACAGTGTTCATCAGAGGGAATATGATTTCTGCAGCTTCTTCAGAGTCACGGCACGAGAGTACGGAGCCAAAAACGACATCCAATTGCTTCGTCAGCTGGGATAACACCAGTGCCCAGCAAGTTTGTCCGAGTGTCTGAAGAGTTATCCTGGTTGATTTACAAAGAGACTTGACTTTTGAAATAGAAACCCTAGATTGCTTCTCTAGTAGATGGACTTCATTCCAATCTGAAGAATTTGTCATCTCTCTCTTTGGAAATACAGCCAAAGGTATGTTAGAAAGAGAAGCCCTCCAAAACTTCTTGGAGTCTTCGCTTGTCGATTGAAAAATCTGATCAAGATATAACTTAAAATCTGGACGAGGTAAAAGCTGGCCATAGTAAGCTTTTTGAATGTCCTCATGAACTAATCGAAGCGACACCCCATCATAAAGAGCATGTGAAATAGCAATAGCCAAGAACATTTTGTCATCTAAATTAACGAGCTGTAATTGAAAAAGATTTCCGGTCTTCATTGCTTGAACTCTGGCATCCTCTTTGAATCCATCAAAGTATTCTTTCAAGGGTTCGTCTTTAATCAATATGGTATTTCGTAACTCCGCTTGAGATCTACTCGCTCTTTGTATAACCTGGGCATACCGAATAGGTATCTTTGGATCATCAATTTCGTAAAAAGATGTCCGAAGAATAGGTGTCTCCTCAATAACTCTTATTATAGCCTCCTTGAGCTTACTTAAATCAACGCTTTTACAAATCTCAAACCCGGCAACGTTAAAATACCTCCTGAAGTCGGAATTTATCATTTCATTAAACATACTCTGTTGTAAAGGAGTTGCTGGCAAAATTTCCACGACATCATTGGGCAGCTGTCCAAATTTATCAAAGTAATTCGCTAGTTGTTGAAAAATATTTTCCAGCAGTTTTCCGGAATTCTTACTGTCATTCTTACGTTCTTTAGCGAATATATCCACCATACTGGCAATTTTCTGACATTTGATAATATCGCTCACAGAAATATGGATTGATTTCTTACTTAATCTAGACGATAACTTGATAATATCGATGCTGTCCAGGCCAAGCTCGAAAAGCGACGAGTTTTCATGGACGACCTTCTGGGATAGATTTGCCAATGCTGCTATCTCTTCCCTGAGTAATAAAGCGTCACAGTCCCAGATAAATCTACTTTTTTCTCGCTCAAAAATTCTAGCATGTAGATTGGACTTTTGGTAAACTGCACGAGAGAGAACTTTCATTTGCGAGCCGTCATCAGAAACAATGTTTTTAGCTTTCGAACACAGAGTAGAACATAGAATTTTCTCTAACTGTTTTAACAACTCTAATCCTTCATCTTGTGTGAGAATAGAGTCATGTGCAACTAACGTTAGGGACAGGTTGCTGCAGTTCATATCTAAATTTGCCTCTAAAGCAAGGGGATACTATACAAAATTAACACTAGCTTTATTCTTTTGGGAAAAGCTCACATCGGCTGTTTGAGTCACTCCAAGCTCTGTCCAGAAATTGATAGAAAATTCCTGTTCTTTCGGGTCAGATCGTTTGAAAACAAATATTGTATCGAAAAGAGGTTGGTTATAGGTTGCAGGGCTATATCGTCGGATATCATTAAGTGGAGTATGCTGAAAATCTTGCATTTTCATATTAAATTCGTGACAATTTGAAATAACTTCAGATAAGGTTGCACCATCTTTTACCATTATATTAAAAGGTACAGTGTTAAATAATGGACCAACAACTTTATTAGCATCCACAAAGTCTATTAGATGACCGGATATAATAATTCCGAAGGTCAAATTATCAGAAAATAATCTTCGGAGCACTGCAGTCCAACAAGCTTGAATAATAGCTTGAGGTGTAACACTTAGACTCAATCGGAGAGATTCAAAGCCATATAGATTGGCAATAAAATAATTTGTTGTTATACTGTTTGAAGAATCTGTGTCAGTTGAGAGTAAAGTCGGTGTCCAATTTTTCAGATGTGAACGCCAAAACTCTTCAGTTCCTGGAATCCTCGCCAGTGGTCCATACGGTAAAGATGAAATAAAAGATGGACCATAGTTAATGCCTTTTAATTCATTATATTCGTCGATTACATGATTAAGTAGTATTGTCAGACTATTTCCATCGTAGAGCCCGTGAAAGATCTGCAGGGTCATGATGTCTGCCTCTAGACTAAGGCAATATGGACTTTTTAAAGATGCCATTTTAGAGATAGTTCCGTAATCTTTAGCGCTTTGCCATGACACATTGGATTTTTTCATGATAACTTGAGAAAAACCATCATCGGTTCTGATAAATTTAATTCGTAATGCTTCGACATGGGAAGCAACGCGGTTCCAGGCAGCAAGAAGTTTTTGAGTGTCGATTTTTTTTTCGAGCCGAAATTTAAATTGATTGAAGTAAAGTTTATATTTGCTCTCCAGGAATCTATAAATCATACCACTTTGTAAAGGAGTGCAAGGAGCAATTTTATCGATTTCTGTACTTTCTATATTAAGCTCGCTGCAGATTATGGATAAATATCTCTGAGAAAAGGCGACTATTTCTTGTGACGCAACTAGATACGCAGTCTGTCTTTCATGATCAGATAACTGACTATCAAGTAAAATCTTTACAAGGCTATACATAGATGGATTTTTCCTAATAATCGAGAGCTTCGCATTCTTAAATCCTAAATTCTGAAGGGCATGTGAAAACCAAATTATTGAAATAGAATCTAGCCCAAGTTCAAAGATATTTGTACTGAAAGTTAACTGTGAAGCTTCCAAGCCAAGTACGGATGCAATTTTTGAGATGATCTGGCTTTCACTATGAGACCAGTTTTTGCCTTTTTGGCTCAAAGAGCTTATTCCTTGAAGATAGTCGAATTCCATTCCATTATAAATAGCACTTAGCTGCTTTGAGTCAATTTTATTATTTGAATTAAGTGGTAGTTTTTCAATTGGAATAAAATAAGTTGGGATCATGTAGCTTGGAAGTCTGGACTTGCAAGTTTCTCGTATTGCGGAAATAAGGTGAGCCTTATCCAGAGATTTCGACACAAAAAATGTGACAAGATGATCTTTTCCTTGGGTGGCATGCCTAAGAACTAAAGTGAAGACCTGATTAATGTCATTTATCCCTTGACTTATGACTTCGTTTATTTCATTAAGTTCAAGTCGCTGGCCACGGAGCTTGACTTGATCATCTATGCGCCCATGGAAGATAAAGCTTCCATCATACAAAAGCCTTACGAGATCTCCAGTCCTATAGACTCGTTCATTAAATAATTTAAGGGTTGGAAACTTCTTCGCCGTCAAAATAGGTTGATTTAGATACCCTTTTCCAACAAGTTTTCCTGAGACGCATAATTCACCAATGGCGCCGCGCAAAACAGGCACCTCGGTATTTGGCTTCATAACAAATGTACCTGCATTGACATAGGCTGGACCAATGTTATCTGGATTGCCATTCCATGGTACCCGAGGATAAATGGTACATCCGATCGTTACCTCTGTTGGCCCATAACCATTGTATATGCAGGAATATTCTCCCCAGGTATTCAAGATTTCTTGTTTAAGCTGTTCTCCACCGGTAATGAAAGCTCCCTTTTGTAATAAAGGTACATCTTTAGGGTTGATTAATCGTGCGAGGCTAGGTGTAAGGTCTAGATGAGTAATCTTAAGTATTTGAATGGCACCGGTGATGTCTTCGAAGATCAAATCACGAGGAGCAGATGCTACACAAAGACCTACACTCCAACTCCAAAATTGCTCCATAACGCTCACATCGAAATGGAATGAGGCGAACTGTAGAAACTTTGATTTTTCATCCCAAGTACCTTCAAAAACTTTAGTGAATGCTAGTAAAAATTGAACAGCGTTTTCATGAGTAATTAAACAACCCTTAGGAAAACCTGTTGTTCCACTAGTATAAAGACAATACGCAAGACTCTGAGGTGTTAGAACACCTGAAAGCTCTGGTGGCTTTTTGGAGTATTCTGCGATTAAGTTTGAGTCCAAACATAAAATATTTTCGCCTATCGATTCAATTAACTTTCCAAACTTTTTCACTGTCAACGTAAGTTTTGCTCCCGAATCTTTTAATATAAACTTTAAGCGTTCTACTGGAGCATTAAAGTCCAATGCCACATAAGCACAGCCAGCTTTTAAGATCCCAATAATTGCAAAAGAGGCTTCTGGACATTTGTCGAAGAATATTGCTATCATATCTCCATGTTTGATATCATGATGTAGTAGAATATTTGCAACTTGATTGGCGTTTTGATTAAGGTCATTATAGGTCCAAAATTTACTCTGAAAATTTTCGGGATTTAGACTCGTAGCAAATTCAAAAGCCATTTTACCGGGATTTTCTCGCACTCCTCGCTCAACGAATTCATGTAAGAGCGTAACTTCGCTCATTAAATTCGGTTCTTGAGCAGGTGTAATTGAAAAAAGCGTTGTGTCAAATTGATGGAAGGTATCACAAGCCTCATCAGGGTTCGATAGCAAGTTCAAAAGAAGAAACTCAAATTGATTTAAAATAAATAGAGCCTGCTCACATGGAATGACGTCCAGCATGAAATTTAAGCTGAAACTTAAAGTTTCATCAGGAAAAGACTCTACTTCCAATGATAAAACATAATCAATAGAAGCATCATCTCGTATAATTTTCCACGGCATCTTAACAGTATTTTTGACATGGTGAAATTTCTTAAAAGTTATTAGGGTATCAAACATTTTATCGGTAGAGCAGCCAGCCCATTTTTGTATAGATGTGAGTGGAGTGAATTGATGTCTGTAAATCTGACAGTTTAAGTCCATGGTTCGTGTGAGTAGTTCCGCATTTGTGCCAAAAACATCACACCGAACCGGAAGTGTCACTATAGTGGGGAAAGGAATATTTTCAGAACCTTCGTAAACAGACCGACCTGAAAGTATCACACCAAATGTTGTCGATGGTTGTCCAATATAAAACGAGAGCAGTTTCCCCCATGCTACTTGTATAGCAGTCTGCATAGTGACACCAAGTTCCTTGCACATTGCCTCTAAATCTGATGCACATATTTTTGATCGGTACTCCTGAGTTTGACATGAATCGGTTGACTTTCGAAGTGGTGTGAGATTTGGGAAACGATTTATAATAATCTTATTTTCAGATCTCTTCCAGAAGGCCTCTTTTGCCTCCAATTCTGTTTGACTTTGGATAATAAGATATTCTAGTAGTGACTGTATCGGGGGTCGTACTTCTATTTGGGAGCCTGCATATAATTTGGCTATATCAAATAAAAACATTTGGATGGACTGTGCATCATAGAGGGCATGATGAACGGTGAATCGAATCATGAGCTTGCCCTGTTGATAGACAACATTAACACTCCAAGGATTGTGCAAGATCATTTCGTTTACATTCAATTGACTTTGCACTTGTTCACTGGCTTGGAACCATGGAAAAGTATGGTTACGACGAGTAATCATGACAAATGGATATCTGAGATCATCCACAGATGCCAGGCCAGTCCTAAAAATTTCATGCTTTTGAGTAGCAGCAAACCAGACATTTTTTAGCTTTGAGAGCGAAGTTTCTGGCAAAAGTTCCAACCAAATATTATTCATATATTCTTTCCCATTAGTGTGTAGAGTTCTAGCAATCATCCCTTGCTGTATATCGGTACAAGGCCTAATAGCTTCTACATCTTTAAAGGGAATATTAAGTTTATCGCAAATCAATTTGCAATAATTTAAATCGAAGGCATCAAAGACAATATTTGGAGCCGAAGGAGCCACTTTTTTTTTCTTATCAAAAAAAGTAATTAACTTAGAAATTGTGTTATTTTCAAAGATATCAATCGCTGATAAGTTATAACCGTGCTGCCTTAATTGAGATGCAACTTGTATACAACTAATGCTATCAATTCCAAGGCGAAATATGCTAGTATTAAGACCTATTTTCCGCGCGGGGGAATGCGCGTGATGAGCTATGATTCTCTGAAGCTCCTTCTCATCGTTAGAAGTCGGATGATCTAAGAAATTATCTTCAAGTGGAATTTCTCGAGTATTGTGGATTCGTTCATTTTCTGAAATTTTAAGTTTCAAATCTTGGGATAAAAGCTGTCTTCGAGGGTTAAGAAGAGCTTCCTTAAGTTTTCTTTGAAATATATTGAGCATTTCTATTATATCTCCCTCCGAAAAAATAGAGGAATCTGAATGTAGAGTAACCCTGATATTATTATCCTCGTGACTAGGAGTTACTTCACATGCAAGATGAAAGTCCAAAAATCCACTTTCTTCTACTATAGACCATATGGAACGATCTAATTTCTTGGGTGAATGTTGCAAGACAAAAAGTGTATCAAAAAGTTGCGAGCCATCAGGAGTGAGTGAAGACTGAATCCGACGTAATGGTGTAAAGTGGAAAGGTAAAGCCTCAGCATTTTGTATTTGAAACTCACGAAAAGCTTCAAGATAGCTAAGATCCTCAATATTTTTGAGACGGGAAGGTATCGTATTGAAGCAAGGTGCAACGAGCCGGTTGACTCCTGGTATCTGAGTACTGCGGCCACTGATAACGTTTCCAAAACAAATATCAGTTTCATGAAGTCTTTCCGACAAAATACAACTCCATATTGTCATTAATACCGGTAAAAGAGAAGTTTTATGCTTCATACAAAGCTTAATCGTCCAATCGAGCGAGATTTCCAATACTTGACTGTGGAATTGATTGGAGAAAAATAGTCGCTGACTCTTAACCTGCGACTTGATTTTAGGGAATGTGCAACTTTTCAGAGTTTTCTCCCAAAAAATATCAGCCATGGTAAAATCTATCGATCTGATATAATTTAGAAACGGAACAAAAGAAATAGGAGGCTCTAAAACCAGTCCATGATATAGGGTTTGGACTTCATCAAACAAATTAGATAACGCAACTCCATCAAACAAAGCATGATGCATTGATAAGACGAGCAGGTTGGAACAATTATTTTCCAAAATATCCAAAGCGTATGGTGGTTCAAACGTTTTAAAGTGTCTCTTTCTTTCCGAAAGGCATGAAATAGAGCCAAATTGAAGATTGTATTCCATTAAAACCACTTGAACGTATGGATTTTGCGCAAACTTCGTTCTCTCGAAGCATGTTCGTAAAATTTCATGCCTAGTAACCATTGCTGTCCAAATTTTTTGGAGCTTTTCTAGGGATCCATTTATCTTGAATATTATGTAATTATCATATACTCTTTCGGAACATAATTCTGCTGCCGACAGAATTGCCTCCTGAAGTGATGTACATGGAATAATGTTCTGTACTTGCTTGCCTATTCTTTCATATTTTGCAGCTTTGGAGGAATAAAAATCCTTTTTAAATCCAAAGTCTGGTGATGTTGATAAAGAAGCCTTTTCTTGGTCTCTACTTACCCAAGAGGAAATTTTCTCGGCCAACCTTACAACCGTGGGGAGCCTTAGTATGTCTGATATTGGAACTTGATATCCAGTCTTATTCTGCAATAGCTTTGAAAATTTAATGGCAGAGACTGAATCAATACCCAGGCTGAAAAATGAAACATTGGGCCCAATATCTAGTATAGGAGTATTTGTAATGTTAGCTAAAGCTGTAGCAATTTCTTTTTCAATTGGTGTCCATTGATAGTCTGCTGAATATGATGATGAGTCGGTAGACTGAGATGTTAAATTAAGATAATTAAATGAAAGGCCAGTGAAAAGATTAATCAGACAGAGCTTATCAATTTTGCCCGATATTGTTGTTGGAATAACTGATACCGGAATCATTGCAGACGGTATCATAAACGCTGGAAGTGCCAAACTTAGGCTTTGATAAAGTCTGTTTATTACTTCTTGGTTAGGCTTCAGGCAGTATAGTTCACAGGATGACTCGTTCTTTGAAGTCCAAAAGCAGACCAGTCGCTGATGAGTTTGTTCTCTATTTTCAATTAAAATCGTTTTGGAACTACTTATTTCCGGATTTTTTGACATGACGATATTGTCAATTTCTCCAAGTTCAACTCTCTGGCCTCTAATTTTTACTTGATCATCATTTCGACCGACGAAGACAAGTGAGCCATCAGGCATCAAGCGGCCAAAGTCTCCAGTACGATATAAGCGGCCGTATTTTAGATGCTGAATGATTTTGGAATTTTCATGTTTCTTTTGAACATAGCCCCGAAAAATCTGGGAACCTCCAAAACAAAGCTCACCCTCTCCGCCTCGAGGAGCAATAACATTATTACCTGGAGTTAGCACAAAGGCTGAAGTATTTTTCAAAGGATGACCGATGTTACTGATTTGGTCGTTCTTAGTGATTGCTGTGGTCACTGTAAGGATATTTGTGGTTTCGCATGGTCCATAACCAATCCAAAGGCCTCGATCTGCCCACGTATGAAAAACTTTATAGTCTACGGCTTCACCAGCTGTAATTAAAAATTGAACACTAGGTACATTATTCGGGTCGACTAAAGCAGCTATTGTTGGCGTGAGACTGAGATGTGTTACTTTCAATGCATTGATAGCGTACTCCAGATTTCGCAGGAGCATATCTTTTGTTGATGAGCAAAGACAACCCCCTATTCTCCAGGTCAAGAAAATATCAGCTACAGACACGTCAAATATCTGAGAGCAGAACTGCAATAAGCGAGTATTTTTTGATATAGGGTAGATGGATTCCAGGAATTCCAAATTGCTGATAATATTCTTTTGGGTTATTAAAACACCTTTAGGTTGGCCAGTACTGCCAGAGGTATAAATACAGTAGGCAAGGCTATCCGATGAGGAAATCAAGGATAGATTCTCTCCCGAATACACTGAAAAGTCAATTTGATCGATATACACAAGCCTTGAAGGTTTAAGAAGCTTAAATAAAGGCCATATCTTTGAATGAGTCACAATTGCTTTAATTTGGCATTCTTTTAAAATCTGATCAAGTCGATCGGAAAGGATATCAGGTGCGACAGGAAGCCAGCCAGCTCCTATTTTAGTAACTGCAAGGATTGAAGTGTAGAGCTCTATACTTTTGTCAATACAAATACAAATAAGTTCATCAGGCACTATTCCAAGCTCCATAAGGTGATGAGCAATCTGATTTGCAAGGGTATTTAACCTTAAATAAGAAATACTTATAATATCACTTTCTTTATCATGCAATGTATTGACGAAGCTAATAGCTGGTCTCTCTGGATCTTTGAGAGCAAATTTTTCAACGGGTGAATAAAGAGTGACAGGTTTTAACTCATTAGTTGGATTTTCGTTCTCGATCGAGAGAAGAGTAGGAGAAAAGGAGTTAAAAGCTAAGCTCAATAGGGTTTCACTTTTGTTAATGATAAGACGGGCAGTCTGCTCAACTTGTTGTAAAAAAAGTCTTATCTGGGACTCAGGTAATAGTTGCTGTTGATAATTTGCTTTTAATTCAATTGATTTTTTATGAGGAATGACTTCGAGGACAAGGTTAAACTCCAGATTATCAACCATATTGACGAGAGAAACATTTTTCCTGGAAATGTCGTACGTGTGTAATGTTTGCTGCCAAACAAAGAGCGTATCAAATAAAACTTGAAGAGGTTCGAATCCTCCGGCAGCTTTAATCTTACGAAGTGATTCTTTGCTATGCTCCAAATGCTTTCTGTTAGTAGAGTTCAGTCGTTGAACTAAATCACCGAGTGTGGTCAATGCCGTCAAGTCAATCCGAATCGGCAAAGTTGCAAGACAGGGACCGATGATATTTTCAATACCATCTATGGGTAGCGTTCTTCCAGAAAACACAGTGCCAAAACAGATATCTAGAGATCCATAATACGAGCTAAGGATAAGCGCAAAAGCTGCTTGAAAGATTGCTTGTTGACTTGTCGAAAGTTTTTTAGCGATATTTTCAACTTCTGATGACTCTATAGATGATTTAATACAATATGTAGCCCTCGTAGAAGCTGGTATTCCTTTCGTATGAAAGCTCGGTAATTTCTTAAGATTTAAATCAACTAGATGATCCTTCCAGTAATCCTGCCTCGACCATTCAATGTTTGATGTATTTTCCCACATCCAGTACGAATTCACAACATTCTCAAAGCTAGGACGATCTCCAGGGTACTTTTCTTCCAGTAAGAGATCTAAATCATCAAGAAGCAATTCAAGAGACCATCCATCATATAAGGCATGATGTATATGCATCAGGACTTTTGTAAAGGTAATCCCCGGGAGAACTTGAAACCGTACTGGGTATTTTAAAGTACTATCCTTTAGGTATTCGAATTCATATTTGAAGGACTTGACAATTTCGATTTGAAATTCGGGCAGTTTTTTCATAATAAATTGAAAAATATCGTTCGAGTCCTTTGATACCGTGAAGCCAGTTCGCAAAATTGGATTTAAATCAGCGAGATCATACAAAAGCTGGACAATACGTTCACAATTTACAGAGACATACAAATCGAATTCTATCCAGTTTAGATTTGTTTTCTCGTCTGATATAGTTTCTGAGAGCATCGATAGTTGAAGTGGTGTGCAAGGAAGTGTACGTACTATCGCATCAGGATGTCCACAAGAATAAATTGGAGGAACTTGGTAATTCATAAAATTTTCTTTTCGTTGCAAATTCTCTGAGGACGAAAGGGTAGAACTATCACATAATTGAACAAGTGTATTTAAATTTCGGGCTTGGAGGACTGAAATAGTGCTGACATTAAATCCCGAGGCTCGTAGCTTCGAGGCTACTTTTATCGCAACTAAGGAGTCCAGACCAATAGAGGCGAGATGAGTATTTTCAGTAACAAGAAAAGGCCCAAGAAACTCATGCAGAATAGCTTTTATAGTTTCTCTCGTTTGGAGTGTTGAATCTTCGGGTTCGTAATTATCATTATGGTGATTATGGTGCTCTCTATACTCCATTACTAACTTTTTTTTGTCCACTTTCCCAGATGGTAGATATGGAAATTTATTACGCAAAATGATTTCGCTTGGCAACATGAATTTTGGAAGCCATTTAGAGCACGTCTCAAAAACTTCCTCTAGGTTTATGAGCCCATTATTTGCAATCACGAAAACGATAAGTGAATTCTGAGCCACTGTTGCGACCGCAATATTAATTTCGGGGTGTTTATAAATAACTTCTTCAATCTCTCCAAGCTCAACTCGCTGTCCCCGAAGTTTAACTTGGCCTTCGCTAATTCGCCCATATATTTCAATAGACCCATCTTGAAGTTGTCGAGCCTTATCACCTGTTCTATAGTAAGTTCTGCCTTGAAATTGGAAAAACGCTGCCGCGGTAAGCTCATCTCTATTTAGATAGCCAAGAGCAAGCTGTGGGCCTGAGAGAACAAGCTCGCCTACTTCGCCCACTGCAAGTATACGAAATTCTGGAGCATCTTCGGCAGTTAATTCTGGCTCGGCGATATAAGAAGAGACAGTATCAAATGGGTAACCTATATTGCTAGGTGCTGCGGATGCTTTCATCTTGGGGTGGATCAAACAGTGAATTGCAGCTTCCGTTGGACCATACATGCCATAAAGCATATGAGATTGCGTTTCTGATCCACCGAATTCTTTGACGATTCGGACCGTAAGCATCTCTCCAATTGCCAAAAGTAGTTTCAAACTTGGAACATTTGATCGTCTTTGAATTAAAGATCCAATAACAGTCGGTGTAAACTCAGCTGCGTCTATTTGGAGTCTATTAATAATTCCTGAAAGATCGTCCAGAAGTTGGCTTCGATTACAACCAACTAGTGTAGAGGCTCGCATCAAAGGAAATAGTATCTCAAAAACCGAGACATCGAAAGACGGCGCCGCAAATTGAAGAAATCGCTTAAAGGGGGGGATATAGGCTTCGTGGGCGATTAATGACTGTGAAGCAGCCAGATGACTCACTCGTACTCCTTTCGGTAACCCAGTGCTTCCACTTGTGTACATTATATATGCCAAATCATCTGGCTTTGGATCATACAGCTCCTGTTTTTGCTCGACTGGCTCTGACGGGATTGGAAAAATATCTACCACGATAACCATAGGACCATTATCCCATGTGACTAATTCTTTATAATCGGATATTGTGATGATAAGCCTGGCAGCAACGTCATCGACAATAAATTTAATCCGCTCCCTCGGTGCATCAAGTGCGATGGGGCAAAAAGCGCCTCCGGAAGTGAGTATAGACAGTTGTGAAATGTAGAGTCCTGGTGATTGGGGTACAAGAATAGGCACAATATGCTGGACCGCTTTATAGTCCAAAGAACACAAAGCATCCTGTATTTTTGGAACCATACAAGAGATGCAAATTTTCATTTCTTGAAATGAATAACATCGTCTTTGATCGCCATCAGAGAAGTCAATGGCACAACTGTGAGGATTATTCTCCCATTTAATCAGTTCATGAAGTAGCTGTGGTCCACGTAAAACTTCAGCTGAATCGTTAAGGATGGAAAGCTTTGCGGACATAACTGCAGATACCTTCTAGAAACCCTGGAAAGGAGTTGTAAATGATCACAGAAGAATAATGTGAATTTGAAATTTTTATCTAAAGGGAACTTGAATTAATTTTCCCTCTATTCCAAACAAGAAGGCGTTAATACTTTTCATTCGATAAAAAGCGATTGCCAAGTATAGGCGTATCAGTCAGCAGGAAAGTTTCGCTGAGGTATGGCACACAATAAATTAATTTTTCGGCGTCAGTCGAAAACTGTCCCTTACATATTTCCGAATGTTGATGACTCGAATTTTTTCTGAAATTTTAATCCAGCTTTTGACAATTTCAGGGATACCGTGAATCCGGGCCTGCTCAGAAAGTTATGATTTCACACCTTTCAACCCCGCATCTAAATACCTGCCTGTATCATCAGTCTGGATGATGCACTGAACCTTTTTCCTTTGTGCAGGATGAAATTTCTCTTGTCTTTACCTCACGGATTTTCTTGTCTTGGGATCAACAGAGTTGCCTAAAATTATTTTCATTACCAATCTTGGGTGAGGCAATTATGCTCCCGTGACCATGTAACAATTTTAGTCGGAGAAAACGAGTGATATCGGGCACGAATGCATTTGGAATACGCCTCTAGTATCAAGAATATTACATCACTAGAACATACAGGGAACTATTTTCAAACTAAACTTTTTAATTAATTACAACAGTAAGCTGATTAGGCTTAACTGGGTACACACCGCCGGCTACGGATTAACTCTTCGCAATCAGGCCAAGCTGCACAGAATATCCTCTCTCATCCATAAAATTAGTAAATAACTTCTCTTCCAGATTTGAAATCTAGCAGTATATCAAATAGATAAGGTAGATCATAGTCATGCTTCCCGTTCGAAATAAGTTCGTTCAACGCTACATCAAAAGAATTTTGGTACCATATTAATTCGTGCTCGACACCTGTGTGATTCGAACACACGCTCCCGAAGGAAATGCCTTTGTAACACATTGTGTAGCAGGGCATCGCGTTAACCACTCCGCCAAAGTGCCTTGTGTGCATGTGTGTATATATTAATAAATTTAATTATTATATTTTTGTGGAAAAATCTTAGCGTCAAGTTTACTGAAATGAGAAATCTCAATGTGTCCACTTGACATGTAATGCCAGCCCGCAACAGAGTTACGTCATTTCCGTAAATTATGGGTTGAGAATACTCTGCTTACGTCAATATGGAGGAGTATAAGAACTTATGCTACCAGGAATTTTTAACCTGAAAACCAAATACATGGAATTATTTCGAATCAAACACGACACCTGTTCATTTTCCCCAACAAAGGTCATTGATTCTCGTGGGACAGCAGATTCATTTCAATCACGTTTGTGAGAGATATCTCTATTATTAATACCAGCCATGACGAATGGCGAGGAGCTTTACCTAATCATCTTGGGCGTAAGAGATAAAAACCTTTAAATAGGTGATGACTTCTTCTTGGTTGATTCTTTGGCTTTTCCATTGGTTGGAGGGTGGAAAGCCGTAGAAAGACGTTGATTGGTTCCAACACGTTTACAATATGTCCTAGGAAGATTTCTATCAGAAACAATTTCTTTCTTAGCAACGTGATTCGTAATCAACTGCTGTTAAGCGTCGAAGATATCGTGATATAGAACAACCCTCGAAATATGAGAAGATCTCTGGAATACAGCTGAATACTAGCAGATTCTCATGTAAAAGCTTATCACCTGAATCAGGTCTAGAGTGGGATTGAGGCACATTTTTGTACTTTATAAATCCGTCCATACATCTGAGAGAAAAACAATTCGACCTTCGCACGAATTTCTTCACTTCACAACATTTCTTCATAAATTAATATATCTCCTTCAATCAATACCTTAATATCTTCTTGTCATATTCATCTTGAAATTACTTCTCTACACACTTTTTTTTGACAATTACCAAGCTTGTAAGATTCTTTATTAGACGCCAGAGAAGTTGAATACCCGTGGCATCGCCAATGAGTTTGGATGGACTGTTCGGCACAAGCTGCAGCTTACAACTTCTAAAGCGGCACCTTTAAGCAGTCGGTCATGAACAATCATCAAAACCTTCTCTTCCTTGGCGGCTTCCAGAAGATCCTTCGTAAGGTTAATGACCAATTTACAGTGTAAACGTTCCGGTAGAAAAGGGAGCGACAAATTTGGAAAACTTTCTTCGGACCGCAGCAGTACAAAAATGTACGGAAGTTTGCCAGAAACTGTCGTGTATGAGATAATTTGAAAGTCTGTTGGGGCCACCAACTTAACTTCACGGCCGGAGTGTTCTGTGACATGTAAATCATGTACTTGCTGTATCGGCGCTGTACGAAATGGTTTCCATTCAGGCACTCATAGAACTCAACGATACTTTAATGAAAGGCCCAGATGATGAAGTGGTTTTAGGGACTTGTTACGTGATGGTAGACATTTATCTTTAAGTAACCGGAACTCTCTGTTCCGGCGTCTTTCGAGTCGGGGCCTGGTCAATGTTTAATCTCGAAGTGAAAGCCTGTGAGGTCTTTGGGCCAAGAGACTTAATGTTTTGACGGCTGCCATGTCGTCTGGGTACAGCCAAAGGTTTATCGACGCTCCATAACTTGCCGCTCATATGTCTCGTCATTGAGGTGAAGATTTCCAAGAGCCGCTTATCGTGGATTTTTTAGTTGGCTTCGGCTACTGACAGATTATTTGATAAAAAAACTTTTTCATCGAGCTGCGATTAAGTTCCTCTTAAAGAGCAAGATGCATCTGCCTCTGGAATGGTTTCTACTTCGGGATCGAATATTGAAGTACATGTACTGGTATACTTATCAGGCGATATTTTTATCTGTTCAAGATTTCTTCTTGCGAAAATTCTTACATCCTTTTTCACCATATCTTGTAAGATAGTTGAGTGGGGTTCACATAACTATAAATGAAGATCTAAACGGAGGGCTGTCGTATTCAGAGCCTCTGATACTCTGCGAGCTTCAACAGAGTAGTTCTTGTGAAGGTATTGTGCCAGAGTTGTAATACGGGAGTGCGCTAGTAAGGGCAGGGATCATTGATATACCCTTGTCGGGACTGGCATTGTATATAAAGTCCAGAAGGCCCGTACCTGTTCCAACCTTTGTAGTCAATTTACATATACACTTGAAGACATAGTTCTCTCGTTCTCCTTGCAGTTCTAAATGTCTACTGCAATTTAAGTTATAACATCATTAAATTATACATACAGAGCAGAAATTGCGAGAAACTCTCGCAGGGTTTCTTTTCCCATAGTGTTAAAAATGTAGCTGGTGCTCTATGTCGCCCGAAAAGGCATATTGTCAGGATTGCCTTTCTTGTATAATATAGATATGGAGATAACCGAAACATAGTGTTCTATGATTCCGGTCTGGCCTTTTGGTCGAGTGGTAATACATCTATCTCTTGAATTATGTAGGACGGCACCCATTAGCCTGTCAACCACCCTGTCCACCCCCCAGCTGTCTACAAGCTACTCTGACACATATACATGTACCACTCCTTGTCGTACGCGAAAAGCTGTCTTCCATTCGTCTCCCTCTTTAATTCGCTTGTGGAGAAATTGTGAGCGATCATCGACCTTGGTAAATCAGCGGGCTTTTGCTGTTTGACGCAGAGTTTTGCGAACTAGGAGGAACGCATGGTAGTCTTCTGCTAGTGGCATCGGGACCCCAAAAGTCAACACAGAATCTCAGACCTCCGCTTAGGTTTTAATCGAATAATATCGATAAACCGGCAGGCAAAGAACTTGCTCGACTCTAACCCCTGTTAAAATGGATTGATTGGCAAGTGTTTTCAGTATCACAAGCAATTCTTCTCTTGAAATCTGGTAAAAGGGACGATATGGTGACTGTTTTTCATCGCCATATCTATCTATCTCAAGAAAAATCTTATTGTTGTGATTATTTCAGTGAGCAGGCAGGTCACCTGAGCTATCTTCGAGAAATATATGAGTACATGTAACGGTTCACTGAATTTGGAGGTACTCAAAAGACAATAACTACAAAATCGAAATATCTTTTCTTAAAGAACCTATCTAACAAGGCGACCCGACTCTTTATGCTTCCTGAGTGCGCTTATCGGAACACCGTTAACGTGAATCTCGTATCCTTGCCTCCGTCGGCACCTACTACCTTTGCATAGACCCTTCCTGATGTGCATTGATTCGTACCCTACCGATCCCCTTCGGTATGTACCATACGACGCCCTCCACAGAAATTTCCTTGAGATTTCTCTATCTGTACGTACGTTACCGATCATCCTCGAGATCCCGAGCCTACAAGTACCTGTACATGTATCTCAGTCGGGATAATCCTAGCAACCATCCTCATTCTGGGCACAGCCAGTCACAGTCCATGAGGTTTTAGAGCTAGTCTCTTTGTAATTGACTTGAGATTTGACATGTCTTTTGTACAGCTGGGTTTCTCCAATGTTTTGTTTGTATCTGTGATAGCCAACAAAATCAGATGTAGATTTTCGTGCACGACTTATGATGGTAAAAAATGCTAACGCGGAGGGCAGTTTGCCTTCTTATCTACATGTATGTTGTAATTTGACTGATAACACCTCAACATTATAGGCTGTGGATTTCGGCTGGCCAACTTGTCGGCAGTTCAATTACTTCTATAGACAGCAAGGTTTGTATCAGATTTCATATGAATGTTATTTCATATATAACCGACATATGGCTCGGAAGGATGGAATAGAGATTGATCTAAATTGGGTGAAAGTTTGAGAGCATAAATCTTCTTATTCTCAGCTTTTGTCGAGGCGTCACTTTTAAGGACAGGACCTCGAAATGGGCGAATAGTTGCTGGCTGCTCTGATAATCTGCCGTCTTTTTAATCATCCATGATGCGACTCGTCTTTGAGCTTCGGTAGGCATAGAATGAGAGAAGCCTAAAAAGCAAAAGCTCCTCTGGTCATTTTATCCTTCTGCGGCCCCCTCTAGACTTATAGGGAATTCTGAAGGCAAATTGAGTCTTCTGATTACTTGGGCCCCTAGCGATCAGAATTGGGCGCACTCATGGTGGTTGATTTAGTTTCCAGTTTAATTACACTTGGAATTGGCGGCTTGGGGTGCCGTTTGGAAAATAACGGGCCCTGACTTTGCTAAATTTAGACATGGTTGGTGTAATATTGCCATATTAGTACTAGTTATAATATTAATATGGATGACGTCAATTCATATTGAAAGTCTTGCAGTATCTGCTTTATAACAGCTAACTAGCATATGGCCCGAATCTGGTTACCCAGATTCCTAGTCGTTGGGCAGTATCAGTTGTTGTGTTGTTCTGTTGTTATGTCAATGGAGTTAGTTGAGTTAAGGTGTAAGTATCCTAGTGTTAAACAGCAATGAAAATATCTGCCTCAATTCAATTTCGAGGCGAAATTAACGTGTTGCTGATTTCAAATATTCCATAAGTTCTTTATTCAGACTATACCGCAATAGGTTGCCCTTGCTCCTTGATCTACAACTTCAGCCGCATTCAGTTTTGGCAGTGAAGTAATCACTTCTGTATTTCATATCAATCAGCTCTTCCCTTGTAAGGCAAGACCTTCGCCCTCGGCTTCATTTAGTCCTGATGTTGAGGTAATCACTTACATATTTCATGTTGATTGGATATTACCTCAAGGGCCTCGGTATTGGATTCGTCTTCGCTCACACTTGCCAGCTGTCAGAACTTGTGATAGAAGAAGTAGTAAATAGGTAGGTTAAAGTATAAGGAAACAGAAAAGATCCAGCCTTTTTTAGAAGTATGGGAATATAAAGTATTTAGATTGAGAGTAAAGAGGATTGATTGTTCGTGTGTTTGTAGCGAATACCATCATCTTTGTATTATTTCGATCATGTGGTCCATTATCTCGCCTCGACCTTCGACCTTGGCTTCGTTCAGGCTTGTAGTCCAAGTACACCTGTGATTCGTGTTGATTGAATATACTCTCGTAGAAGACTTCGATTTTAGCCCAGGATCAGTCCTATTACTCAAAGACAGGCTTCTGTGTTACATATTGTTCATGCCTCGACCTTCGGCCTCGGTTTCGTCCATAGTTTATTCGCCTATTCTATAGTCTTCTTTTCTTGGACTAACCCGTATTCCAGGTTCACACAAAGCGCCTCGGCCTTCGACCTCGGCGTGTCTACTATTCTTGTGTTGTAATAACTGGTAAGTTTGTTTGTTTCCAGGAGTGAGTGTGAGTTAAGTGACGCAAATCGTTTGGCTAGAGTGCTTACCGCCGTTTATAGTAAATTTTTAGGCGTAGAGAACTGTTTAGCACGCTTCGACCGTTGGCTTTGACGATATAGTTAGAGAGAATGCTCACTGCATCTGTTTCCAAAAAATAAGTTGCCAATCTCTCGTACTTCTCCCTCAGCATTAACAGATGTGTCAGTGCTATCGTCTCAGCTCGCAGTATCAAGGATGTCTCCTCATTGATATGTATCTGGGACGGCGATTCATGGTGATTCTGGATTCGACCTAGACAATACTGGGAATTCCTGTTCCTCAATAATTAGTTTCTTATAACCTCGGGGTGCGCCCTCGGTGTAGTTTGTTAAGAGTAAACAGTCCTCGACAGATCCAATATGTGATAGTGAGATCACTACGTCATAATCACATGACGTGGGGCGATGCACAGATACCAAAATGTTATTTTTTTTTTAAATCATTCTTGTGTATGCAGCCTTCAGGCTATGACACGAATAACCCTGGTGCAGTACATGGAGCGATGTTTCAACATGACATAGGGGCACTCACACCGAACATCATTTGAAGACATAACTTGAAGTCAGGTGTCTTACGGCCCTTTCTACCCTCAACCGTATATGTCTGCCGTAGGAACGCATTTCAGCCACCCACGGCTGTCCTGTGTGCCTTCAACATCATCACATACATGACCAGGCGAGAAATGTGGTGTGAGGGTCTTGCTGGATTCGAACCAGCTTTCTCCTGTCTCAAGTGGGGCGGGCATGTGCCATGGCTACCCAGACTCTACTTGGGAGAATGGCCCGGACGGTGTACCACACCACCATCCGACCCAGTGAGCAGTTTAAACCACTGAGTAGTTCAATAATTTCCTTGGCACCATATCGCACCAATGACTGGCTCAATATTTTTCTTGGAATTCCCCATACCACTGAGTGGATCAAAAATTCCTCGCATCGTGAAGCGGTTTTTAATAAATTCTTGAAATATCTCATTTATTTTCATGGCTATTCATTTAAAAGTCTTTCTATGAACATTATTCTGTTATTGTGCTCAATGGTGCGCAAGATATTTCAAGAAATAATTATAAAGAACCGCTAAGGAATTTTTGAACCACTCAGTGGTTTGAACCGCTCATTGATAGACTACGTTACTTGTACTCCATTATTTAACGATACATGTATCCACCCTGTGTCTTCCTGATCTTCAGAATTCGGGTATCGCGAGGCAATTAGATCCTCAACCAATTAAATGTTTGATACGGTGAATTCTAAAGATTGTATATTGATTACTTTCCTTCTCTATCTCCCATAAACTATTATACATATTTTTTTTTTTTTTTTTGATTACTTATTACGTCGTGCCGGCGCACAGCATACAACCCTAAGGGTCATGTACCGGTTAGCTCAGCCTATCTAGGGCTACCCGACGCGTCAGTCTCCCGAAAGATTCCA
>JAKRRZ010000062.1:0-37767 GCA_022627015.2 Podosphaera aphanis
CGTTGCACCAAAAAAGTAAAGTTATCTGAGGATTAAGTTAGGTGAGGTGACCCACTTTTAGTTACCATAGTAACAACCACGAAAAATCAAGTCATATGTAAATAAATAAAATGAAAACAAACTCCTGCTAAATACAATAAAATCCTCCCACAACGAGATATCTTTATTCCATCTATTCACAATTGACTTTATTTAACATGAATAAATCTAAAATAACCAATGTCCAGAGACTGGAAATCTGTAGACAAAAAAGCCTAAATCCTGCACTCAACAACAAAGACTTATCGGCTTGGGTTCAGCAGCAATACGGGCTGACTGTCAGTCTTGTCACTATTGGAAACATACTGAAAAGAAATCAGGAGTTAGAGGAAATGACACCCACAAGTCTTTCTGCAAAAAGACCTAGGATATCTCAGCATCCTCAATTAGACGAAGCCTTGTTATTCTGGGTATTTGTAAGGGTTTACAACCCTTGTTGTAAACTCGGGCTTAGCGCCCTCGCTTATTGTACTATTTATGGCGCCGATCACCAACTTGCCTGATTAGGATGTTGTTTGGATCCACTTAAGATACGACGATCATAATTTGGAGTTATGGAAGAACCTTCACGAACTTTCCACAAAGTAGCAGAATGGTTCAGTGGTATTCTGGAAGACAGGAAATAGTCTTGCATGTTCCATGATATTCTAAGGAGTTCGGTCGGGAAGGTAGGAATGAATATATAAGATATTGGTCTTCACATGTACATATACTTCACGCACTTCTTAGCTTATGAATATAACCTTATCTTTGAGTTATTCGAGACAGGCCCTTCACAGTATTGCAGTGTGAATCAAGAAGGGTGGCAGTGACAGGCAGTCTAATCAAAGCTATAGGTACAGTGGTTTCTCCTCTCGATCTCTCTAAGGAGAAAGATTTGGATTTTTTCAAACGCTTAAGACGCATCCAGCTCGAGATTAAATGCTCAAGTAATACTCAAATTACACTAGACACATGGCTAATTTAAAAAAATTCTATAAATAACAGCTTATATAAGCTATTTCCTATAAATAACCTCCCTCATTTAACTTAATTTTTCGTAAATTTATTAAAGTTATAAGTTACAGGTTTTTTGTATGGGAACCGAGTCCGTTCCGCAAAATAATTAAGTTAGGCGAGGATTTAAGTTATGTGAGGTTAAGTTATCCGAGGTTTGACTGTATAGAGGTATTACAACAGGTACCATGAAATTTTCATTTTTCGCCTCTTTAATGAGATTCCCTTTTCATGGTTGTATAGCTCTAACCCTAAAAATCTTGTCATGTTGTGGTGCCATCGTAACATCTCAGCAAGCTGATGTCTTTGTAATGCGTAATCTCTCACACCACCCACACCCACACCGATATCGCTATAATAGATACAATTAATCTTATTTGCACGGATCTTAAAGGTTTTTGTCGATAAATCGTTATATAAGAGGAACATACCCCTTTATATATCGTTGTACAGGTCGATCCACACTATTTTTTTTCAATCATTCATGTGTATGCAGCGTTCAGGCTATGTGTTATAAAGGTAAGAGCTTACGGAGGATATATTGACTCAAGGTTTTGGAATGATGATGAGTCGAGTGAGTATTAACTGCTGATATTATTGATATTCAGAACTATGTGGATCTGCATGGTAGCAAAGGTATCTTATATACATATATGAGATGGTTAAAGTATCGCTTTGATTTCCCAATTAAGCATCACGGATCCTTCGAGAATCTTCCAACAGGTAGTATGATCTAGAACCACCGCGTTAATAGTGTTCTGTCAGTTACCTGCTCATTCTGGAATCGCCTAGAAAGTTCTACCTTCAGTTCCAGTGATGATTACCTTTATCATCGTAATCTCAACCATCACCAGCACAACACTATGACACGAATGACCCTGGTGCGGTATATGGAGCGATGTTTCAACATGACATAGGGGGCACTCACACCGAACATCATTTGAAGACACAACTCGAGGTCAGGCGCCTTACAACCCTTTCTACCCTCAACCGTATATGTCTGCCGCAGGAACGCATTTCAGCCACCCACGGCTGTCCTGTGTGCCTTCAACATCGTCACGTAGATGACCAGGCGAGAAATGTGGTGTGAGGGTCTTGCTGGATTCGAACCAGCTTTCTCCTGTCTCAAGTGGGGCATGTGCCTCGGCTACCCAGACTCTACTTGGGAGAATGGCCTGGACGGTGTACCACACCACCATCCGACCCACGATCCACACTAAGGACCGCTAAAAACTTAGGGTAAATTTAGCGACCAGCCATACAAAGTATGCTCTTTTCAAACAGGCTCAGTTTCCTCTATGCCCATTAAAATTAAAATCCGCAATATAAGTTTTGTAGCTGGGCTTCTTGCACATAAAACTTATATCATGAAATTTTATTATAATGAATGTGAAAAAAACTGGTCCTGTTGGCGTACGAGGCAATTTACTTGTGCGTCTAGAGCGATGGCACCAGATCCGTAACGATTTTCCATGTGGGGGGATCAGAGCCCATTGAACTCCATGATGAAACAAACCCGACAATCACAATCCGTTCTTCTGAATCTGTCAGACCAGCATGGACAAGATTAATTACTAGTCCAACACATTCCATGCATGTCACCCTGAAAAATGACCTGACTCATAACTTGTAAGATTGAGGCGCGAAGTCAAGTCAACAATTTTGTCGGAAGCGCTCGCTGGTATCGGCATGGGGCTTTGATCGCCACATTTCCCTGGGATACAATTCGTGAGTATTACATGTATCACATCAATACGCGGCTCTTCAGAATGCGCCTTATCATTCAAAAAAAGGCGCGTGTACGGGTCAGGTGTTGGCCACAGCAACTCCAAGTCAACAAGCCTAATAAAGTCATTGTCTTCGCACTAGAATTAGTAATTCAAGTCAACGTTTAAGAGGAAGATTCAGCAGCCAAATCTGGCACACGTAAGTGAGAAAGAATTAATGCTCACGAAGCTTTACAAGAGAAACTTACCCAAATCCACGTGTAACCTTGCATCGAGATTTGAGTCGCAGTGAAGGAAGGTTGTGCATATAGGCAGCTTTTCATTGACTCATCTATCTACCTTATATAGATCGCACGTAATAGTGTGTGGGGTTCAGCTGCAGTACATGTAATCATCAGACACACTCAAAGCTTGATTAGTGTAGTATTGTGTTAGAGTAACCGAGAAAAAACTAATGTACATGAAGTAGAAAGATGCAGGTAGAAATAATACACCGTTGGACTCATTGGGCAACCGATTAAGTAATACGAACAATCAATGTTCCGTATGATAAGTATGAAAAACTCCAAGTTCATGATCCCCATGATTAAAGTCCATTCAAAACCCGAATTTGGGCTGAGCATCCTAGCTTCCTGGAATCCCTTTGTTCGCCAGCTGTAAAAACAAGATATCAAAAAAAGATCAAACGCCTACCAACACCCATCTGTTAATACAAAATTCCTGTCACCTTAAATATAAGTAACTTTACCACCCATGACAATTGTTTGTTTAAGTTTTATCCATGACTTGATGATCATGTACTTAATTTCTTGTCGGCCAAGCAAGAACAGTAAGCCCAAAACAAACGTCGTGGCTTTTAGCAGCAGTAATGGCTTGATCTCGAGGCTTATTACTGCGCTTTCCAGGAGCTTATATATATTATTAAGGATAACAGTAGCCCGGTGAAGAAGTGAAGAAGGTACATCCTTAGCTGGCGCGCCAGCTTTCGATGATGATGAGTGAAGAATGCTTTTCTTTGACTTAGTAAGGGCTGCGTATCGAGAGAATGTCCGAGAATCCGTTTTTTCTTCAACTCCGTAGTCAATCTCACTTCCCTCTAAGCCTTTATCCCTTCTTGCTCTCTCTTCCTCCTCTTTTCTCTGCTCGACTTCCCTGATTTGTCTGGCTTCTTCGATGCTACGTTTTAGATTTTTTTCGCGATAAATCTGCTCAGCCTGTTTCATCCTCTCTATCTCTGTATGCTCTTCTTGTAAGGTGTGAAGCGCATCTAAAAATGCTTCTTTTCTCTCCTCATCAAGGATTGAGGATAAAGTGATACATTCCTTCGAATACTCCCATTCATTATTTCGAAGTAAAACATGTAAGCAATATAGTTCAAGAATCCGGACGAGTGAATTTAGATCCTGAGGCGTCTCTGTCCCCCCATTTCTTTGTTCATGACTGTGAGGCTTATGAACAGTAGCCTGGTCAAAATTTGGATTTGTTACTGAAACTAGGTAAGTTTCAAGATGTGCTTGGTTCAATTTTTGATTACGCGCATGGCCAAGAAGAAGAGTAGCTCTAGAGCAGAGTCAGTAGATACTGGGGTTCCCAGACCTGAGTACGAACAAATTTATTACGACATCTGTATCCACATCAGCTTCCAACCCTCCATATCCGTTTTTCACAACTTCATCCCACACAGTCCCGTGCCTTACTTTGGACACCAATAACTTGAAATCATTTGCCCCGAATGCTTGTTTGCCTTCATCGGGTCCTAGTTCACAAATTGCATTTAATATCGTCAAATAAAGTGACCAAACTTTAACGCGAGTTTTCTTGCAAGCGCTAGCGATAAGAGATTGACCAGAGGAGTCAGCAGGAGGAATAAGAACTGGCAGAAGAGTAGATAAAGATTCTGGAAGCCGGCGCGTCAGAAAGAGTTTTGAGGCTTGGTGATAAATTCTAGAGATGTGAGATGATGACTTCCTCACAGAGGGCCTATGAGTTAAATTTGAAGTCATTGCGAAAGGCGACTCAGTAATGTTTAGTTTGGAATTATGATGGCCTTGTAGGGAGGGGATGCCGAGGCAGATTTACAGGTTTCTTTTTCACTAAGCGCATAAGCTGGTGCATGAACATTCCGTCCCCACGTGTGTAATGAATAATTCATTACTGGGTAGTCTTAATGCACCAATTGAGCAAGACATCAATTCGCTTTCGTCAACTCACCGTCGCCCAATTACTTTACAGCAGTGGCCCAGAATATCTCTGAATACTTGAAATCTTTCGTACTATGCAGTTAACGCGTAATTAATAATTTTTGACCAACAACCGTTCAACAAATCTTGAACGAAAACATGAACGTCTGCCAAAGCAAATTTAAGTCCAAAATCCTTGATATTTTGGAACATATCAGCAATGCTGCTTTTATTACCTTCGATTTGGAAATGAGTGGCATTTCAATAAATCCCAAACATGATAGATCGCACGACATTGGGAAACCTACTTTGCAGCAGCAATATGAAGAAATCAAGGGTGCAGCCTCGACTTACCAACTCCTCCAGTTGGGTATAACAGTTGTCGAAGAGGAACGTCAAAAGGGTACGGTCCGAATTTTATTCAGCCGATATATACTAATCGATCTAAGATTTCTACCTTGCGCGTCCGTACAACTTCAATCTCAGCCCACTAAGCAGCGGAGGCATTGATATTGGCTTGCAACGAACTATCTGCTTTTCTAGTAGTGCTTGTGATTTTCTTTTAAAGAATAAATTTGATTTCGGGAAAGTTTTTGAACAAGGAGTCCCATATCTATCTCGGGAAGAGGAGGCTGAATTGCGACGAGAAAATAGTGAACGAGTTGCCCGACTATCCAGTATTCCTGACATTGAGATGAAGTCAGACGATACCAATGCTCTAGAGTTCTATCAAGACGCTCAGAAAACAATCGCCGAATGGATCAAAAAGGCTCGTTCAATATTCTTCTATGTGCCCTGCATAGCTGATTTCTGTAGCCGGAGCTAGATTATGTCAATATTGGTACCGAAAAGGAGAAATTGAATGGTTTCCAACGACGATTAGTTCATCAACTTGTTCGAAGCGAATTTCCTGGGTACCGGACTTATTCACGTAGCGATGGTGCTTTTATGCAAGTTGTCAAAATTGATGCCGGTCAAGAAGCTCGTGTAAGCCCCGGAAAATGGTGCTGGTTGCCTACATCGAAAATACGCTTTATCGCTTCATTTTCATGAATGACTTAACCGCAGCTCTCCTCTTCGAATGCATGCTGACTCTCATAAGTTCCAAGCAGAAAAACTCAAGAAGTTTGAAGCCCAAACTGCAAAGCAAAAAGGTTAAAAATTTTGATTGTAGTTGAATATTTCTGATTTATCACAGGTCTGGGGTGGATCTTTGAAGCACTCTGTGGCGGTGATTTATCTAGTATTGATCCATACTGGCTCTGTAATCCACATGATACAGATCCAGAGAGTGCACCTGCTAGTATCGCTCTCAAAATCAAGGATCTAAATGCCAAACTTCAAGCAAAAGAACACGTGATCGTTGGACATAACATATTGATGGACTTTGCGTTTCTTTATAAGACATTTGTTGGCACTCTTCCTGACTCTGTTGAAGACTTTCTGGATAAAATCCATCAACTGTTCCCGAGGATCATTGATACCAAATTCATGGCTACTCATAACATTGAAACTATGCAATCACGGAGTAGTCTTGATGAAGTGTTGGAGCCATTAAGAAAGATAAAAAATCCAATTATACTCCTCCACGAAGATCATCGCCCGGCCTATTACGACTTTGGAAAGCATCATGAAGCTGGCTTTGACAGTAATTCCCCCCTCCATTTTTTAACTTTGCTAAAAGTACGTGTAGGTTGGATGACTGCGGAGCTTTTTGTGAAACTGTCAGCCAAGCTCAACGCAGAGCGAGAGAAGCTTTGTAGTCTCACTTCTAACGCTCCAGTTAATACTCACACGGTTTCCATAAGGCAGGCCTCAGTTGAAGACCGAGATCAATCCAATAGCAGCGATAAGATCAAGAGCGATGAGGGTGATATCAAAGCTTCGCCCAATCAGAAAACACATGATTCAACAGATGATGCCAACTCAATCGTTTCAAAGAACTCATATGCTGGTCTCGAGATAAACGAGACTAGTAATCTAGCAGCTATCGAAGTTAATATATGGCTTCCCAGTTTTTCAGATCCATTCTGGCAAATATATTTTAACAAGTTGCGAGTTAACTCTATTGAAGGCTGTGTTTGCGACATAGCTTGGAGAAATATACGTGTTGATGACAGCTCAACAAGGAAAAAGCCTCGGTTAACTTGAATTTAATTGGGTTACTCACAAGCTACAGGACCGGGTGCTTCGTGAGAACCCAAAAGTGCACCTAGTTATATTATTTATAACAAAATATTAGGACACTTTAAGACCTAGATACTCATCAGCCCTCGAATATCAAGCACTAGATGCCCAGGCAACTCTATAAATACGCCTGTATGACACAAGAAAGGCCCCAGTCAATTACTCACGATTTTATCCAGCTTCAAAATTACGAATAGGAAATATTTTATTACTTATTTTGAAGATAACAAAACTACAAGATGACTCCAAGAAGTGATGCTAAAATTTAGACCAGAATAAGGAAGTCTTTTATCTTTTGATTTACATGTATTAGGACTCCATGGACGACGTTATGTATAATATTGTAGCCGAAGGTATAAATTTTTGATGGTCCTCTTTAACTGTACGTGTATCATAACAATCAGACCTAGCCGCGAGGGAACCGAATCTCTATCCATTCACTGCGCGAACATCACGATTCACTTGTAGCTAATGAACTAACATACCACGCCGTCCTGCAACCCACAATTGGACTGGACTAAAGGCGAACCTTCATGGGTCCGTCCAATTGACCTCGAGACGGCGCTTCGCGCGAGATAACTGGGAAACTACTACCGACTGCAGATCCCGCATGCTCGCTAGTTCGCAGATCGGGGGTTCCCATGGTGCGCGGAAACTCGACCTCGAGGGAATCGCGAAATCACAACAGTCCGACGACAGAACTCTGTCTGCCTCTTGTCGGAACTGATCTGCCGAGCACGAACACTACTTGCCTCGAGCCGCAACCCCAGATATAGAGGCATACTATTTGAGGAACATGTAGAATGTACGCTTCGAAATTAGTTTCCTTCTACTTTCGCGGCGCTTGGGAGCTAGAGTGCTTGAGATAATGCTCGTAGCTATGGTGCGACGGAGGTTTGAGATTGATACGCTGATACGGAACTCCCACGTAGAATCTATCTTGTCCGGTGCTGTTTTAGGTCATCGACTTCTCAGCTAATTTACGCATTAAAAGTTACTTGATTCACGGGTGTCAATAGAGCCAAGGTTTAGTTCGATATTACTAGTTTTTAGCCTTAGACCGCATGCTGCCATCAGAATTAGGGCATTTTTCGTTGGAAAGTATTCTATAAATTAGCTTCCTCTTGTATTACGTGGAAGAGTATGGGGGTTATCTAGTCGAGAAATGACCTGCTCAACTTTACAGTGAGTGCAAAGAATTGCGTATTCTGTGATAAAAATGACTTGAAAGTGTGTCTTCGAGTTCTTCCTTAGTAAGCCAGCGAAACGAAGTGTAGTCAAACTTATTGTTCGTGATGTCAGCTTGTCCGGTCATGATGCGACCTTTCATAAAGAAAGTCGCTCTGCCTTTATTGAGCATTTTTTTTTCATTCCCCTCTTCCATTACAGGCTCGACAACATGGTGGGTGATTGGGACATGACTGACAATCCAGGTGTTCATATTAGGGCCGCAAGATTGAACCAGGATACGTTCAGCCGCCTTTTCCACAAGATTTAATTAGAATCCCGCATAGCTCATCTAAGGGAGAATCAACTGACCTGGTAAAGACTTTCTCGTGACAGTAATTGTGCCGATGGAAAGGACCAGACTTTTTTTCCTTTATTTTTAACGACCAGATACAAAGTCCTATCTAACTTTCGGTCTAACCTTTGTAAATTGTTGGTGAGGTCCGCTTCTGTGGTTCTCTCTCTAGGCATCTCAACGCCTTCTGCTCGGGCAGCTGGATCTTTTACAACGACACCATCTTCAGTGATACCGACCCGAGCGTCCTTAACTAACTGCTCGATTATGTATCGAGGCTCAGTCATGGATCTGTCTTTATATAGTAATTCGTCGTTCCAAGCTGTTTTTCCGTACGCATTGTAAGGACCTAATTCCTTTGCTGGTACTTTACCTCGCTCCTCCCATTTTATCTTCCATTCTGAATCTTCAGGCGAGTCTTTCTTGTAATAGAAGTAGCGCGGAAACGGGACGGCAAGGCGTTCATTAAGCCGCTTTTGATAGAAAAAAAATGCTTTTTCGAAGGAGGTGAGCTCAGGGGTGAGGAGAGGCGGGCGAGAGAGAATGATGCCGGTATGAATATCATGTGTCTTGACGCTTATTTTAGGGAAATTATCAGTGTAGACTGTTCTCACATTACAAGGACCAGAAGACGTAGTAGGTGCGGGTGCGGATGTAGGCGTAGGCGTCGGTGTCGGTGTGGAGGAGTAAGTGCGGCGTGCAATTTGGTATGAGGGAGTCAGCTGGTTGATATGTTTGGTGCAAACCATCAACGTATTTTGAGGTTTACATGATCCTATTATCTTGTCAGCTCACTCAACGGTCAGTCAGTCACCTTCAGTCATATCAGGCCGTCAAAACACATGCTTACGGATAAACACTTTTGCAATCGCCTTTGTCCCTCTACTGCTAGCGTTCATGTTCATGCACTTCTCTGCCTCTCATCAATATGTCCCCCTGCTTAGGTAGAAATTATCTTGATGACCAGAAGCTGACCTTACTATATTTGTACTAGTGTATAAGAAATATTTTCAAATATAAATTCGTTCTCGTTCCCTCTTCTCCACCACACGGCACTCTTTCCTTATCATCAAGACCTGTTTCATCCCAGAACGTCCTGATCATTATGAGCGCCAAGATTATACATGACCGCAGACTTATTTTCGCTAGCAGTACCCTCTTTCACTAACGGAAACTGTTAGATAGTGACTGCAGACATTACCCAAAGAACACATAGTCTCACTTCACATATGAAATTTCATGGTGAGCTCATTTGAAATGACAAGCCACCAAATACTGTATTTGAAAATTAAGTCAAAATGCGACAAGTGACACAAGTAAACTCGTTATTTCGATACCAAGCATATTCTACACATCTTGTGAGAATGCGAGGCTCTTTATCAGCAGTTTTGATTCCAGGTCCCATAGTTAACACTTACCCTTTCACTCTCATGTATAAGATAGCCATTTTCCCAAATCTGCTCTTGTTTGGTACAGTGATTAGCTCCAGGATTAGTTGAATCTATTGATATACATGAAATGTCAAATTCGATAGGCCAGCTAACGAAAGTAAATGTTAAGCAGTGCTATTAATGCCTTTGCAGGTATGAGCTGGCCTTAGCTTGGGCAAAAACATGTATACAGGATCTTTGTGGTCAGCTCTAACGTGGTACCGTTTAATCATAACTAACATACGAAGGCTTCATGATGCTTACATGAATGCCACGCGTGACTTCATCGGCAGATTAACCATCAATAAACAAGGCCAAGTTGCAAGTAAACTCAATTATTAAAATATTATTATTATTATTTATACCTTGAATACACCGACAGTCGTATGGTCTAATGGTTATGATATCTCGTTCACAGACGTCCCGAGATGGTTCTGAGTTCGATCCTCAGTACGACTAAGTATGTTTTAGTGGTGCATATAAAGAATGAATGCTGAAATTTTGCACTTGTTATTCAGTGATTAGGCTATACACTACCTTTCACCCTCGTATCTAGTATTCCCACCATTGGCTCAGTGACTGAAATCTCTTTCATACGTCTATATGTCGGCAGTTTGGTATTGTTCATTCTTATCTCACCTTTCACAGTAAAATTTTAAGCATTGTGGCTCAAGTAAATCTAGTAAGTCTTGTAGATATTTACGTGTGGTTTTCAGCGAATCTATCTCACGGCTGATGCGACAAGCTCCCATCAAATTTAAAAACTTGAATCCACATTCGCGCTCGAAAATCCCAGACAAAAAGATATGGCGTTTCTGTACCAGCGAGATCGAGAGGTATTGAAGAGCCAGAGAGAGTCGGACTCTGAGACTTTGACAGCCGCAGAACTATCGCTTCCGCCAGGAGAAGCAGAAATTCGATGCTAGCCTCAACCAAAGCCTTCATGGACGAATGATTGAGCAAGCTATCATCAATAAAAAAGGGTCCAAGGTCGTAGATGTGGTATCCCGTGGAATTTCACCACCTACAGCAATCCCTGGCCAACTGTTCCCATCAAAGCATCAAAAAAGCATCCTACCGACGATGCAAATCACATCATCGACTTTTTTGACCAAGTAGAAATGAAGTGGCCGGTAAAAACAAGCCTCCACGCTAGAGACCTCGCCCAGAGAAGTTTAGTGTGGAGGATCAGACTGCTCTCAAACTGTCACATCTCGAAGATTCGAAGAAAACATTACTTTTAGGACCAACAGTCTTCTAGCCATTGGTCACGCCTACTTCCGAGCATCTCACGCGCCTAAAGTGCATGAGTTGAACGACACGACCGACAAAGAGCTGTGCGTTCAATGGACAGCCAAGCAATAGATACCGACCTTCGACCCTCCAAACTTTGCCACCGTTCTTTCTCTGCGTCGCCTGCACTCACCATCACCCGCAGATACACCCCACTCGCCCCTAGGCATGGACACGTCCGTCCCGCATGTCCCTCGCGTCGGTTCCCGAGGCGGAGAGCCACGGAGAGATGCAGCAGAATACCTACGAGACAGTAGAACTTCACATTGAGGTATCCCCATGTCGCACGCGACATGGATCGGCGTGCGATGGACCGAATAAACTTTGTTCCGCCACCCAGTCGCTGGTGGGGCCCACATTTGGAGCCGTGGTCAGCGATGCCGTGGGACTGTTCCCTGCCTGACGTTCATTCGGCACAGGTTCTCGGACGAGCTTCTTTGTCCCCCGCACGTGCGAACTGCGGAACGCACCATCTCAGCAGGGAGGTCGGTCTGATTTTCTCGTGTTGGGATGGGAGAGGAAAGCGGTGCCCGTCTTCGCCGAAGATTCTCCACATAGCCCTTCTACCTGAGACCGGAAACCGCTGGTTTGAAGCCAGCATGGGCACGAACGACGCGTCTTTCGCAAGAAGGTCATGTCTCAAGACCCCATCGCCTAGCGATCCTTGGAGATCGAGATCTGAGGTGCGACATGAGCTTGCTAGCGAGCGTGTTGATGACGCTGAGACTGGAGGAAGCGGCGTCGTGCCGCGAGTGGGTGGGAACCATTTCTGGTCGATAAGGGCCACGACGTCGTAATGACGAGGCGGTATGTTCGGGGTCTAGATAGAATGGGAACAATGTGAGGGCTTCGAGAGGAGAGCAACGATGAAGCAATCGCTGCTGTGCGCCAGTACGACGTAGAAGGATCCTAAAAAGCCGACTATCGTACCGTATTTAGTAGCGCGGCGAACACGTTGATTTGCGCATGACTCAATATCAGCGTGAGTGAATCAAACAATCACGAATCCCACTCCGTGCTTTACGTAGATCAGACACAACGATCATCTCTCCGATACGTATATGAATCTCGAGCTACTTCTACATCACACCCTACCTGACGGCGCGACCTGTGTCGCCGGTTTACGCTCGGTCCATTCTCATGTGGTACAGAAAGAATTAAAGGGTTCGCATCAATCATCAACAGACGCACGACATACTAGAATACAAGACCCCGCGCTTCGCGAGGCACACACACATCAGGCCACCGTCATCAACCGATCTAACCTCTCCTTGGTCGCCTCGACCAGAGCCGTTTCGCGATCAAGCGCCGACTGTACGAGCATGAGTTTCTGTTTCCTAACGTCCGTCGAGATCTTGACCGGTGACGGCGTCGACATCGTCTCGGTGCTGCGGCTCAGATTCTTCGTCTGTCCGACTAATTCTCCCGTCAACGAGTAGACTTCCTCGTATCGACTCCAGACCTCGTCCTTCTTCGCGGCGTGCGGCGGCTCGGGCGCAAAGACTTTGCCCTGCAGGGTCTTGACCTCTTCGATCCACGCTTTCTCCTTTTCGCTGAGCGGTCGACAGATGCTCGAGGAGACCTGCTTTCGGAGTCTCTCGATTCGGTCCGTCAGATCTTTCTGTCTCTGACACGCTGCTGCACAACGCTCGTCGATGACTTGTCGTCTTGTCTTGGTTGGCTCCACGTAATCGTGGATTCCAGTGACCGAGTCAACTCGCGCGGCCACTTCCTTTACTTTTTCGATGTGACTGAGGAGATCAACTTGAAGACGCTCACACCGTCGGAAGAGCTCCGCGGCACCGGTGCCGATGCAATAAGTTTCTTCGCTCATTACTTTGTGTGCATGAGTCATGAGTGTTAGTGTCGCGGGTGATAGCCGAACTTCTTCTTTGAGTAAGCGGTTGAACCTGCTACGTTTAATTGTATCTAGAAAAGCTGGAATTTTAGACTCTTCGGTCAAAGTGTGCGTAGGCACGTAAACTGGACGAGGCTCAAAAAGGATGGATGGTCTCTCTGGCTCTCGGTCAAGTACTAGTAACTCAGATGTGTACTGCTTGAAATCCAAATCTGACTCAGGGGGATCAAAAGTGAGGCTGATGGGACCATGAGGCGTAGTTGAGAGAAGGAAGTATCCTAGATCAGGGTCTTTTATTACGACGCAAGCACTCAGCGGTGATGATGTATCAATTGGTTTCTGGATGTATAATCTTTCTCGAATCGAACTTTTACTCTTAGCTATGATATCAATTCGGAAGTCCGAGCCAGCTGTAGCATTCTCGAGTTCTGATTCAAGTGGGAAGACCCAGGGAGCGAGATCAATAAAGTTTATATTCGATGTCCCGGTGATAAAAAAGGAATATCGCGAATTAACATCTTGACTGAACACGGGCCAGCTTCCTTCCCAAACTTCTTCTTCTCGTAGAGTTTCCAAGACATCAAAGGCCAATAGAGATGGGCACTCAGCTTCCTCTGTGAGCTTCCAGACTTTTGTCTTCGATTTGGGGAGCCACTGGGCTTCTACCCCATCAAGGTCGAGACATATAGTCAAGCGGCCACTACTCGATAACAAGCAAACCACATCGATGGAAAGGCTCTCGTCAACTTCTGTCCCGACCTGATCGTCGTTATCTTCGTAATGAGCTTCCTGAGTTTCGGCTTTACCGCCGATCACATAAATATCACTCAGAAGTTCGTCACCCTCAGCGGACTCCTCAGGGGCCAGTTCAACCTCGAAGGGGCCTTGAAGTTTTGGGATGATACCTGGTTTCGTCGGCCGACTGAAAACTTCAGCTGGTGGTTCGTCAATGGACGTTTCGACGTAGCTCGGCTCTTGGTTGTCGATTTCAGACATCCAATGCAGTTGCTGTTGGGCGAGATCTTTTTCGACTGGTGAAACCTCCGCATCATCTTCAATTGCGGCAATCTTAGCAACGACCGAAGCAGAGAGCGACGGAATTAAATTGCTGGAAGAGGGAGACCATTTTTCAGGGAGAAGAGGACATATCGCATATACATCGGCAGATCTCATGGCAACCCATAGTGTCATGGGTGACCACCCTCCACTACCGCTTCCCCCAAAACAGGCCGAGACAACCTCCATTTCGAAAGAATCTGGCGAAAAAGTTTTACTGGCCCCAGACACCGAAGCTCTGAAATCCTGATCGACGGACGAGCCGTCAGCTAATTTTTTCAGATCAAATCCTAATGTTGGCTGGTCAAACGATCCATGGTTCCCAATCGTCAATTCCCAGACTCGCACAACCGCATCTTCTGTGACCGTCACTAAGCATGAGCCATTCACACCAAGAGGATGCCATATTGCCGATGCTATGCCCGCCTGCGATGTGACGTGTGTCGTGGGACCCACGGTGTAGGATTTTAGCTTCATCGGGCCATCATCCGTGTCAGAGAGTTCCAAGAGTTCGGGTAGGATGGAAATATGCACAGTATGAGTTGTTAGGATAGCTATATAGATCTTGTTTGGAGAAATGATCAATTGTCTAATATCTTCGGCCACTGGGGTTTTGATGGTCTAAGACAGGTAAGCTGGCCACCAGTATCCATCGACTGAAGGTTGAAGAGAAGACATACCCTGTACCCTTGAGGAAACTTGCCGCCATTCTTTCCCTTGCGTTCACTCGCTCTGCCGGTACTTTGTTGGGCTTCCCACGTCTCCTTCACGTTGACCAGATCCGACCATCGGATCTCTCTTCCCACCGCCACAAAGACTTCCGTGCCACGGTGCGCGATCACACGCCGCGGGCCCGGCTTTGCTCTTCGTTTGAGACTCGCACTCGTCGCATTCCAGGTCGCCGGGTAACTCACGGGGGCCTTCGACGGGCCCGGAAAGATGTCGTGACCGGGGTTTGGCCGAGAGAGCCATGCCGGAGTGTAACTGAGCACTTCGGGCATTGGACCAACTGTTCTTGGGCGCGCAATAGCAGATGACACAGGCCGGTATTCGAGGGCTCCACACGGATTGATGGAGTCGGGTTGGGGGCACGCACGCGATGGAGCGATACGGCGCGGCATTCACGGGCCTCCGACATGTTCCATCGCGCGCGCGATCGTATCGTTAGCGCGTGTGGAAGTTGGGGTGTGTGGTTCTTCTGAAGTGTGGCTCTTAGCCGCTTCCTCGTCAACAACCGCCGCCATGTCTATTATGATCCAGAATACTGTCGATCGCCTTGATAAACCAAGTGCATACTACCATAGTCGTGTAAGCTACTTAGTACTCATGCCTCAATAGATCTCACTGGACTAACCCGCATGTGTAGAAGAAAAAGCGGACGTACGATAGAGAAGGTGATGATAAAGAACGGGAGGTAACCGAAGATGAACCTATAGATGATCCTTTAAAAGATGCTACGACACTCTATGTGGGAAATCTGTGGGGGTGACCCTGATCGTCTTGGAGAAATGCTAACTTGACTGAACCAGCTCCTTCTACACAACTGAAGAACAGATTCACGAACTTTTTTCAAAATGTGGCGAGATTAAACGTCTCATCATGGGCTTGGATAGATTTAACAAGACTCCATGTGGGTTTTGCTTTGTGGAATACTACACTCACCAGGACGCCCTTGACTGTATGAAATACATTGGTGGCACCAAACTTGATGAGCGGATCATCAGAACAGATTTGGATCCTGGATTTCAGGAGGGTAGACAGTATGGCAGGGGAAAATCTGGCGGCCAAGTGCGCGATGAGTACCGGGAAGAGTATGATGAAGGCAGAGGTGGACTTGGACGTGCGATCCAAGCTGAAAGGATAAAAGAAGAAGAAGAATATGGTAAGGGTAGATAGGCAAACCATAACTAATTATTCAAACTGAAGGACATACTCGTAAGGTTAAAGAGATTGGTATCGAGTACTCGGTAGACAGATAATTTGTAGAGCTTGAAGTACCTATCCTCAGTGGATGCTAAACCTGCTTTAACAATACAAATCAGTATCCAGGAGGATTGATTCTTTGAGACACTCTCGTCCACTTGGGGAGTTCTTGACTCTGTTAGTTCACAAGAAGTTCCAACGGGCAGCGTAGGCATGATGTGGCTCACTTCGGATAGTCTTGCGGTATTTCTTCTCCTTCCGGTCGAAGATGGTGTATTTATCTTTCGGCAGCATCTCCTGCTCCACTGGCATCGTCTTCTTCCATTCTTCAACCACTTGGGCCGTCTTGCCACGCTTCGCCAGCGCCGTATCAATCACCGCGACGACCGTATCCACCGCACGCAAGCGCTTCCGTTGCCGCGCTTTCTGGAACCGGGACAGCCGCCACGGAATTTTCCTGTGGGCGCAGTAAAGTCAGTGACCCGGACTAGAGCACCAGCGTGGATCTCGTAAAAGATTGAGGACTCGCCATAATAGTCCCCCGGATAGAATGTTCGTTGGTTTGAACGCTCCCCCAAACATTGTGCACCTTGACTGTCTGCCGTGATGCCCAGCGCACTATGTCGCTGCCGTCGGAGATGATTTGTTTCAATTAAGTCGTAGCCTTGTCCGTCTCGTCAAATTTACCCTGCGTCATGTTCAGCCTTGTCATGGAACTAGAACTTATACTTAAGTGACGCCTCGGTACCATCTCGAGCGTCCCTCTGGCACGCGGGACGCGTTCTTCATCACTAATTAATTCTCTTTTCTTTGAATTATTATACAACTCACTAAAGCTTAGAATGCATCAAGAAATAAGCCCTCACACCTCCTCTAATGTATAGACCAACGTTATATTTTGAAATTATTTATAATACGAAACATGTCTGGATGCGAGAGATGCCACTCGCTGTCTAGAGTGACAGTGTCAATCAGAGGCTATTGAATACTATGCGCGGGAGGACGGGTCACTTCGAGCAAGATGTACTTTGTAGTAAACACATTCGACGTGCGATCTGAAAGTTTTCTAAAAGACAGAAACAGAGTTATTTGACGTTTGTTTCTATGCCTTGACGGACTAAGAGACAAACTCCACCCGCACTGTAACCTTGGAGTTATCAAACAGACTCCCCAGTTGCCTTGTACTGTCTTGAATCTCAATTTCTCTTTTCATCCATTGACCGCTTGTATCACAAGCTGGTCCTTTAGAAGTGGTACAGCTATCGTTATCTAGCTTTTCACACACATAATCTTCATCGTCACTCTCAAGTTCTTGCTCATCGTATCTAGCCACGGGGTCCCACTCTCCTGTTTCCCAGATTAAGCGTAGATTTAGATATGGGATCCCGAAATACCTTGCGACTATGCCTTTCACACGGTAAATGTCAATTGATTTGGGGATTTCCTTGCGCAATATCTTCATGATATCCAAACCACGTGAATCCAAGCGCCGAAAGGTGAAATCAATTAGGCGACTTTCGAGGAAAGCAGGGTCTTCATCAACTGCTTTCTTGTATGCTAAAGGGGGCGCTCCCCACTTGTCACAGAGCTCTCTATAGCGTCGATGTTGTGATAAGATGATGTCTATTTCTCCACTTGGGACAGTAGACACTTCTTTGGCAATTTTGGACAGATAATAAATTTCTGCATTGGTTCGTTCAGCATCGGTAACCCGACTGAAGTTGAGTGACTTCAAGTTTCCCAGTCGTCCGATGGTTATCAAAAAACCCTCATCATCTTTTGAAACAGCTGATTCAGTGGGAGTGTGCGCGTATAGGGGGTTATTCGAGACACGTAATCCAGTAAGTCCCGGGAAAACTAATGGTAACTCGTCGATAAAGCTCCAGGAGTTAATGAAATTCGAGGAAAGGTCAATGTAATGTAGAAATGGCGTGAATTGGAGCACTGAATCTAAGTTTGCGTCTCTGTATAGGTTAAAAATTTGGTTGCCCTTGAGATAAAGATTTTCTAGGGACATCATTTTTGATAAAGGACGGAGATCACTGAGGTACTCGAACCCATTAAAATCCAAAGACAGAGAACGAAGGTTGACACCCGTAAATGCGCAGTCTAGTACACCAAAGTAGTTCATGGAAGCGCTGAGCGTTGAGAGACAAGGAAAATAGGAGGCAAGCTTTACGATAGACTTCCATGGTAAGAGTAAACTGTTCAATTCAAGTTCGGTCACAGTCGAGAAGATAAAACTCTGCTTGTCCGATTCCGTTACCGAAGTAAAGAGAGCATCATCAGAAAAGCGATTTCCACTACAAAAATGAGCAACTTATAAGCTGGACATGAAGACGGTACCTGAGCTTTAGCTTCCTCAGACTTGTGAGTTTCGAACAAATCTGAGCAACGTCCTTGAATTCTTGAAAGAGATTTCGGCTCAAGTCAAGCTCCTCGACCTTGGGGCAAACATCAGAGATTTTTTCATCTTTTCTTTGCGCCACAGAGATCTGCATCCCATCCACGATGATAATTCGAAGCTGGTCGAGCTGTGCCTGTATTTCTCGAATTTTATCAAACCCTAATTCTTCGGCCACTTTGCCGGAAATGATGATAACTTCGGGCTTTTCCGAAGATGTGGCCTGCGAAGGACGCTTGAGGCCAGGGGCATACTTATCGCGGACGGCTTCGAGGAAGCTTCGTTTGGGATCAGCTGGTCTGTTTGGACGTACGAACGATCCTGCTGTTGAGGAAGAGCTTAGGCCTAATCCACAATGAGAATTAGATCCAGAATAGCTTCTTTTGATCTTACATTTAAAGTATCTTTTCCCTTGCAATGAGCCATCATGTTTGCCGCGACTGACATCATCCCACTCAACACCAAGCCAAAGCCCGCTGAAGCCATCAACATTGCCAATATACCGAATAGTACATGATTCACGAGCAGGTGAAGACGTGGTGGAAAATGACACACGATCTCCAACTTTGTAGTCACACATTGTCCCGGGCTCGGACAATCCTCTGCGTAATTAGCAGCCTCGCTAGAAAGGCTAACGCTCCGGCCCAGTAATCCCCGGACAAGCTACTTGACAACCATCACGTTCACTCTCCATCTACCCTTCGACCTCACGACACAAAGACAATGGACTATCAAAATCGTGCAGGATCGAAATTTGGTGGCGGTGGTGTCGCGTCCCAATCCGCAACTAACGCAGATCGACGCGAACGATTGCGCAAGCTCGCGCTCGAGACCATCGACCTCGACAAAGACCCCTACTTCTTTAAGAATCACGTCGGATCCTTCGAATGTCGTCTCTGTCTCACCGTACATCAAAACGATGGCTCCTACCTTGCGCATACCCAGGGCCGAAAGCATCAGACCAATCTGGCGCGTCGTGCCGCCAAAGAGCAGAAGGAAGGACGCGCTGGCCTTGATCCCATCACGGGCATGCCCATTGGAATGGTTGGAGCGCAAGTCATTGTCAAAAGAAATGTAGTAAAAATTGGGAGGCCGGGATACAAGATCACGAAGACTAGGGATCCCGTTACGCGCCAGCAAGGCTTAGTCTTCCAGCTCCAATATCCTGAAATTGCTCCTGATGTCACACCCAAAGTACGTTTTATGAGTGCTTATGAACAAAAAGTAGATGACCCTCCCGACAAAAACTTTCAGTACATGTTAGTGGCAGCAGAGCCGTATGAGACTTGTGGATTCAAATTACAAGCTAGAGAGGTAGACCGGACGAATGATCGATACTATACGTGGTGGGACCCAGATTTAAAGGAATTTTGGGTTCAAGTGATGTTCAAGACCGAAAGAGAGGAGAGATATAGTGGGGTTCCGGGACTCGCGCCGTCAAGGAGATAAAGATATGACTGACTCGCTAATAATATTTAATTGAAGACAAATATTCGGTGCATACCATTGGTGTTAGGGGCTTTATATTGATATGAACGAATTGTGGCAACTTAATAGTAAGCCATCCGGAATAGTTTGACTTTGGTGTGCCTCTTCTCCAATGAAGCATTATATGTAAAGAACGCCTGAACCTACAGATCTACAATTTCGACTACCTTCCGACAGCTTTTAACTAGAGTGATACGGCTTAAACAAAGAATTCATAAATGACAGTATTATTTGGCAGATCATTTCGTGTCGTCGTGAACAAAGAGTGAAAGGCAAAGCCAAAAAAGTCCGACGCATCAGCATATGTAGCCGGATTACGCTCGAGTATTATAATCTGGAAAACGTTAGATCCAAGAATGTCACATAAGAGGGTTTAAATTTTACTTCGATTGAAATCATCAAAGCGTTTAAACGTGTAGCCGATAAATGGAAGACTCAGCTCTGGCTGGTCTACACGTGGTTGATTTCCGTTTGACATTGGTGTTTGGTTTAGTTGCAGAATTTTATCATCTTGATTGAGATCATCCGTAGGGAAATAGGTGGTGTCAGCGTCAGACGATAGCTTGGGCTCGAAAGGAGCTCGAATCCAGCGTAAACTTGTGAAATCGACACCGCGGAAAAATTTATGCGCTTTAATTTCATCTGCGCCTCCTCTTCCCAGACGATTTTCAGTATTGCAGACCAAGCTAAGATACGAAAATTAGTAAAAGAAGCTCTCTCTTTATTGTCCTTTCATACCTTCGAATCAAATTCTCAGCTTCAGGCCCTAGTTGAACATCCTCCGGAAAGTAGAGCGTGTGTCGCCAGTTAACGATCTTTCGATACGTGTCATGGGATTCCTCTGAGCAGAATGGAGGCCATCCTATTTGACATTCGAACATGATCGTACCCAAACTCCACCAGTCACAGTCCTGGCCATAGCCTTGACCGCTTATTATCTCAGGTGCGATATAATCTGGCGTACCTACAGTAGAATATGCCATGATGCGCCTCGATTTTCTCCAGTCGTTGATAACACTTCGGTTACTGACAGTTAGGTTTATCTGATCAAGATTAACAGAATTCCTGTTGTTAGATTTGTTCGATTTTTTCTGTAATAACGTTTGATAATAAGAGTTATCATGTAGCTTATGAAAGCCAGTAGAAAGGCCAAAGTCGGTGAGCTTCACATGCCCCCCTCTATCAAGTAGAATATTATCAGGCTTGATATCACTAGAGCAGAGCGTTAGGTCGACTGCTACCAGATGGAACAGGCTTTAACTTGGGCACGTACCGATGTATGAAGCCATACTTGTGAACGGCTTCAATAGCCAAGACAATTTCAGCTATATAAAACCGGGTGATATCTTCAGAAAAGATCTCATACTTTATTAGCATAGTCATCAAATCTCCACCTGGAAGGAATTCCATCAACATAAACAAAAAATCATGGTCCTGGAATGTGGTGTACAGCTTAACTACCCAAGGACTATCCGACTCGGCAAGAATATCTCTTTCCGCACGCACATGAGCAAGTTGATCCTTTCTGAACATTTCACTTTTAATGAGTGACTTCATGGCGTATACCTTGCCATCTTGCTTCTTCCTCACAAGTCTGACTTCTCCAAACGCACCCTTACCGATGACCTTCAGTGCTTGGTAGTTATCTGGTGAATCTCTTGTCCGTAAGAAACGCAGATACTTTCCCTCTTGCTTTCCAGCATTAGACCACATTTGTTCTCGTCTCACCTGTGGCAGACTGGGATCGGATAGACGTTGTTCAATTTCACTTTGTCTATTTTGTGGAGTTAAAATGGGGGTTTCTCTACTCGTTTATCAAGGTAGGCAAACAAACCTAACGTTCCGATCTCGGGCTCTCTTCACACTGTCCTTAAAAAACGTCTCAGCCAGCTGAGAGCATTTCTTTTGATTGGTTTGCGTGACTGATCCGTATTTATCTGGATTCCTTTCGGGGGCTTGTTGAAATTCGGGCCATTTCTGTTGTTGTAGCATGGCAGACGTTGACGCACTTAGGTAATTACCATAACCCATCTGATTTGAGGCGCCCGCCGTGCGAGGTCGTAAGGATGGTGATGACTGGGGATTGGTATAAGCAGGATTTCTCCCACCTAGGTTTTGGTGTGAAAACTGGTGTACCAGGCCATTGGTAGCGTCTACATGGTGACCCTGAACTAACCGTTGCTGGTATGTATTTGGGGGGGCTTGTTGAGCCTGCTCATAGCCGACAGCAGGCTGCTGTTGAAACGCTGGTGGGTATTGATTGTTCTGAAAGTAGCCCGAGGGAGGGACATTACCTGAATATGGCTGCTGAGAATTTTGCGCTTGAGCTTGCTGATTTCCTTGACTTAGGATTGGATTGGGAAAGGTGGATGGAGTTGTAGGATACGATCTCTCGCTGAAACCCGATCTTTCGTTGTTAAAGTTCAGATAGAACCGGTTGCCATTGTCTTGGGCATCCATTATCAAACACGAGATAAGTCCAGAGGCGACGAGAATGACTGAAAAGGTAGTTTCAGGGAAGAGATAGTCTGGCCGGAGTGGGCTGGGGAGGGGACATAAGGTAGTGGTCGTGAAAGGGGTCACTTAGGCGCTAAGAACAGCAACAACCCCCCTGGAAACGATTGACAATCGCACTCTGCAACTGCTGTTACGCGGCAAATGGGTACAAGTACTTGTGATAAGTTTATCGTGTCATTGATTCATGTTTCGGAGAGTCGGAGTAGAAATACCAATTACCTTCGGATTCGTCTGAGTGGCATTCACTACTGATATGTTTCTCTTTGGTCGCATTCCCGCTTAGGATGGAAAGATTTTAACAGCCGCCGCAGGGCCGTCTGTGTCAGTTTACAGATGTGGGATACAATTATTACCGATGAAGCCCGCCCTGAATTAGCAACACTTCAGCCAATCAGTCGTAGTGAAGCCTACTATCTAATGTACTACCGAGCACATAGCCTTCAACCTTGAAACGACCCTCTGTCGACCTATTCGTCCCGGGATAGACATGAATGGCCTTCGATACATTTAGATTTTGAAATTGATGTCGCGACGACCACAGGTTGTCGGACCCTGTCGTCATAAATGAGCAATTGCTGTGACCTCCCTCCAGATGCGAAAGACTCTTTGGTGTAAATATTTCTAGTTTCTACTGAACCCACCCGCGTCATCCTGATCGCTTAGTCATTCAATACGCGAGCCGATAGCTCCATGCGACATGAACAAGAGAGCCATAAAATCCGTTCCTGAGCTCGCCCCGAGAAGAATACGATGCATTTGAAATGCGCGGTATGATGGTATGTAATGTTCAGAGCCGACTTGATTGTTACCTCACCACGTTCCTAACGCTGGATAGTATATGGACATCAATAAATCCAAGATCTAACGTTGGTTACACAGGATGTAGCCACTCGGTATCATGTATATTAACATCTCATAGCACTAAAACTGCCTAGAAACTTCAATCACTCCATATATGCTTTTTTACGAAAAGAATCGGGACTCTCTGGTACTAGAACTAGGACCAGGTCCTGAAGTTCCTCGATTTGTCCAAATTCAAGAGAACCATGGTGGTGATAAGGTGTGAAAACATCATAGACAATGTATTACTAATGCATCATATCACACAAGAGGTTCCATCACATAGTTTTCTCGCCCTCGTGTCAAATTTGACACCATTTTTGTTAGATCACGCATGAAGGGAGAGAAGATTCACACTCCCTTGAGTTTAACACGAAAATCTGCTTCCAAATTCTCGGACGCCTCTATTTCTTGGGATGGAGAAGCCAGCAAAAGTGGCAGGAGGCATGAGACTAGAAACCTCTCACAACAGCGTTCGACGGTGATACTTTGAGACCGGGCCAATCAGGTGTTAAAATTGACTGATTCAATAATAATTGTCGCTCAGGGGCCAGTCTCTCCGGGGAGAATCCAAGCAGAGTGATAAATAGAGTCATGCATATGTACATAGCAACAGACAAGCCAGGCTTGTTGAAGATCGAGAACACAGTCACGTCTATCACCAAATCAATTCTGGATTGAATCAATATCAACAGGCAACTATCTCCGTCGAAAGGGGGTTCCACGACTGAACTGTTGATGCTTCTTCCAGAAAAAGAAATGTTTAGTGCACAAGGATTTATGAGAACTCTTGTTCTTCAGAGTAATTTTAGGGGTGAGTTTGTGGCAAAGTAAAGAAGGATTATGCATGGATGCGCAGTAAAGGATGAGATTCGATGGTGTCACAAGAAGACTGATCAGCCCGTGGTGAGGAGGCCATGAAGCTGCATTAGCACCAGGGATGACGTTTTTCTGGAATGTTCACTACGTATTTAAGCCACATGGATCCGTTCCTGGAGGTCAGACGAGGTCTGGTAGTTGACCTGATCCAACACAGCCTCTCCCGCGACGAGACTCCAAGAACAGCAAAAGTACACAGAAGCGGTCCACTGATGACAAATCGAGCGACGTCTCGTGACAGTCACGAGGTCACCTCCGAGACTCCCAGCCAAAAGCGACATTTTTTTCAGGATCATACTTCATACATACGACGAGAATGGCTGGCGAATGGGCTTTTGAACATAATCATGCGGAAAGTCATGGACAGTCACAGACATGAAGTGTATGTGCCTCCAGACACGAATTGATCGCAGGATTATCTTCAATCCCTCGGCGGCCCTGTCTTACGAATATGTATATGTATTGGAACACTCTCGATCATCACTTGAGTCCACTCATAGAACAAGTAATTTACCTTGCTGAAGATCCCTCGAAACAGACAATGTGTGTAAGTGCATGCGACTGACGAGTGCAGATGTGGATGTCGAGTAACCGATCGACCACCCTCCATTCAACAGCCAGATGGGACCTGCCCGTCCCGCAGTTGAAGCAGTGGTGGTTGATAACACAGGACAGGATATGTATGAATGGAGAACAAACTAAGTTGTGCATGAAGATGAATTAAAGTTAAGCACTCTATATCGATCCTCTTGCTTCAAGCTCGAAGACATAGAGGATCATACTGAAGCTAAGTCTCTGGCCGCGACCGCCGCAGACCACTTAGCGGCCAGAAGCGGTGAGTGATACATCGCAAGCTTTGTGGAGCCTGCCACTTGCACGAAAATTCACAAGGTTTACGGGTTTTTTTCTGCCTGCCACAAGACGCAGTTTTTATCCTGAAGATTGATGAGGTCACGAAAAGTTAGAAGAGCCCTTGGCACAGTGTGTATGCAGCTTGGTTTAGCAATTTATTACCTCTATAAGAATTGAGACGTGGATTCTTGAATGCTTTGTTTGCTTTACTTTTCATTGAAGCATGCTATGGCCATGTCTTGACAAGAGGTTCAAATATCCCACTTCTGATCAGTCTAGTTACTATACGTATAAAGCTTGTGAGTCTGGCCATGTATGGCGAGAATGCATGTATCTATCCTCTGACTGATGAGAGCAAGTCAGGCATTACAAGTGCTCATCTTTTCTGGGAACGCAGCCATCTAACCAATTCAAGCGTTAATTGGTTGTATGTATGCAGTGATCAAGGTATGTCTCGTATGTTAGTGGAATCAGATTCATGATGCTGAGTTCCTTCGTACATGTATGATGTAGAACATATCACGAGTATTCACACTTTGCGACCAACACAAGAAGTGCATACGTGTATCACAACTTGAGCTGAAGAGTCTGAGACGGACCATGGGTGTCGGTCTGAGTAACTCGAACCTGTCCTACGTGAACTCTTTTCTTTTTTTCCCCCCCGGTGCTCTCCCTTCGGCCATCAACAAACGTCGGGCCCGCGGTCCATCCGGAACGCCGGCAACGCAAGTGTAGCTGTGGCGGATACGACCAGCGGCGACGGCTGGGTGTCAGTCCATCCCCGCACAGGCATACGTGTCTGCGAGAGCGTGCCATGGGAACGCAACTTCCGTCGAGGCTGACACGACGCACCACCCGACGTGGCGCGTCCCACGCAATCCAGAGCGTACGATCAGCGCGAGCAAGATTCAGTCGTGAGCCATCGATGGAGTGAGCCGGCCGCTGGAAGCAGGTGTATGGGACTCTGATCGCATGTCGCAAGGACGAGCGCAAGTGGCGAAGAAAATATCTCTGTCGCAGAGAGATTGACTTGCACCTGGCTATCGCCCGTGTCCTTGCGAGCGGGACAAATTGTTTACAGACCTGTAGATGGAATGCGCGTACATGCAATCGGTACGGGGCCCTTGTGATCTTGTGCTGCTGTCGCCCACTGCGACGGTATCGTAGACACATGTGCAAACGGAGATAACAAACATACATGTACACTGTACAGGCTCGAAACGGATTTCATTCCGTGGCTGAATTTTGCAATTAACTCGTCACTTAAGACCATTAAATTATGTCGCTCTCCGACTTCTCTGGCACAATCTCAGGTTTTAGATACGATAGATGTACTAGTAATTCTGTGAAAACCCTAGAGATTTTGAGATCTATCGAAAGTATCCCCAGTAAGGGGATGAGCCTCTAAAGATATAACTGTAAGGGCTGATAGCAGCGGATATGCGAGCGTACATTTTGTCTGATAAAATACAATAATCCTACATCCATTTTCTTCACTCTCTACGTGTGCTTATATACATGCAGGGATTACTTGGAAGTATTATCTAATCAAAGTATTACCCTTGAAGAAATTACCGATCGCCCATCATCAAGTCCCTTTATTGACATGCCCCTGACAATATTCTTAACAAGATCTTTTTTTATGACCCATTGACTACTGAAGAGAGCCAAGAAACTTTTTAGATCTACTCATCACCTGATTCAATAAACAGGCAAAGACATCTCTAGATCTAATGTCCTAACAGAAAGTATGCCCTAACAGTAGGGAAGATTCGCAAAGATTTATCAGCGCCAGTTTGAACACCAGGCAAGCAGTTCTGAAAACAAGCGTAAACGGTGAATCAAAATAAAAGGTTTGCTAACGTAGAGTACAACAAGCAGGCATAGATGAAGTCTCAGCAGAGCTTTGGCTGACAACTTTAGATGTGACTCCTATACAACACTCAAGTTTGTCCTCATAGACCGCGGGTAGACTAGCGCTGCGTCAAGCAGATTCTGTTACAGTTAAAATATCGCTCGAGTAATTGACTGTTGTTAATGGAATTCTATTCCGTGAAAAGGACTGTCGGACGATTTATCTTTGATGCAAAGCTAGGAGTATCGTGCAATATCTCTTTTCACGAAACGACTTTCTTATAATCTAAGGGGACTTGGATTCCTTCTCGTCGATTTCAAGAAGACACGTGTTATATGTGTTATATGTATCTGATTCAACAACGGTATCTCTGATGAAATCAGAGATAGTTGGAATTCTGAGTGAAAGATCAGCTGTGGCTGGATCTAGAATGGATTCGACCGTCGACGACGTATCGTTGGGAAGAACTCACTCGCACATTCGAAATCATAGAACTCTGAATAATGGGGTTCCAGAGAATAAATAAATCCATCAAAAAACGCCTTGGATCCTTAGCTTAGATCCAGGTCGTAGCATCAGAGTGGTTTTTTCGGCTTCCATCAGCTGGCTTTCGGGGTTGCGATGTTGAATTACCTTAATCGTAGGATCTGACGAGCAATGAAAGTGCATTCGGGGCCAATGAAAACTGCCCAGGAAGCCGTGCTTTATTTTATGCTCGTGGTGTAGCTCAACGATGCTGTTGTCTTGGAGATAATATGGATAAAGAAATCAATCTCACCATTCTTATTTTCCAGACTTTCATAATCTGAATGATCCCCACATGCATATCAATATCGGACGTGAACCTCGTATGCACACTTGTGGAAGATGGTCTTTGGAGTTCGAGGTGCTACTAGCATTTGTCTGGATCTGGCCGATTGCCAGGTTTCTGAACCGTATTTTCCTTAGAACAACATTTGTTGTGTCCGAAGATAAGATTGAAGCCTACATATATATCCAACAGTGTCCTAGGAAACAATCTAGATCGTTTTCATACTGGTTCTAGTCGACACAGGCTTCTCAGTATACAGGAAAACGAATGACACACCAGCTCAACAGAGCTAAACAGAAATTTATTGTGTTGCAAATATTTCGGACTGATGTTTTACCACTAGGAATATATTTGCGACTAAACTGCAAGCTTAAATCCAGAGATGATGAATTCATAACTGATTGATACATGCTATAATCTTCTGAAAGGTGAATATTCGTGCATGGAGTATGGTTGTCGACAAATACCGAAGCTCAGTATCCAATCATCAAAAGATGACTTCAAGCAATCTAGCTGTGATTATTATAGCAAAATCGTAGCACTAGCGTAGTGTTTGCCTGAATCTTTTCACGCCAATCTTTTGATAAATTACAGTTCTTATCCAAATGGCTTGAGCCAAAAAGTCTATAATTTCGTTGAAGTCCAACTTATTAGAAACACCACGCCCTGATAGATCTGGCTTTAACTCAAAGCTGCTAGTCCGTATGAAACATATACATGTATCTGCTGTTTATCTTTTTTGTTTGGAACGAAAGATTTTGAACAATTCAGTCAGCCGATTCTACCCTCTAATCTCCATCAAAAAAGTAATTGATTTAAGCTTGGTTGCCTTCGCTTCCTTGTGAATGCCTTGAATGGCTAATCACATTTGTTTCTGCAAAATTTTTTGAAGGCGCAGTGGGAGCCACAATTCGAACAGAACATAACAGAGTCTGCTTTTGAAATAGGCTTGATTATTTTACTACCTAAGATACTACTGCTAGCCGGTTCTTGGAGGCATTCTAGGCCAGCTGTACTGAGTAAATCAGGTTAGCACAAATTACCAAGGCATGGATCAAATCAATTGATTCTAGGAATTCGATTTTTTTGACTGATTCGATCATTTAAACATCAAATTACTGCCTAGAGAAATACTCAGCAGCATAGTCGATTTGATATTCCCATTGTCTCGTACATTTGCTTCATCGGCAGCACTCCAGACATCGTGGAGTTTCTTTCGTTTTCGTGAAAGGAGAGATACGTGATGAGATGACCATCAGCTTTCTCTCACGCTCAGCTGATGATCAGGACGAGCTAAGAATATCGAGCTACATTTATGAAAATAATGAGCATATTGACGCGTTGACTATCCAGTCAATTACGAGCTCTGTACATTGGAGTGGTTACTCTGTGTAGAGTAATTAATCCGTCATTGACGATTAGACTGGGGGTGGTAGAGAGCGATAATTTCAAACTGCAGCTAAATGGTGTTTTAACAATCTTCTTAGTTGAATCAGATATGGATACACCTGCGCCTAAACTAGCAGTGCTGCCTAGCTCTGGGATATCAATAAGCTTTTTTGGTGATACTTCGATAGATGATTGACGGTCTTCGAAGATGTAGAAGAGGTGGGAAATGAGGGCGATAAGTACCGGGCCTGTATCTCGCATCACTCCAGAAGATTCTCTCTCACCGGATGGCGAGGCAAGAGTGATTTAACTCATATTAAAGGCGTCGAGACAGTAAAGAAACACACATGGCTTCGGGCGGCGACCATTACGATCATGTGACGCGGACTACGGGTCCTATCCACACCGAATCGTTGCTCGACAAATTTGCACCGTCGCGTGCAGCAGGCAACCAGAAATGTCATCAAGGCCCACAATGACTGACAACAAGCCTTCAGGACTGGCGGTACGACTCATTTTCCCTTGCTCTCGCTCGTACCCTGACACCCGGTCTAGAATGGCGCAGACGCAACCACCGTCGAGTCCCCGAGAGATGTTACTGATAAAAAAAGCCTGCGAAAACCGAATCCTATGTGGAAGTACATGGGATTTGGAGAAAACTTTCGTCCGCGCCTACCATCACGGAATTGGATGATATTTCTTTCCATCACAGGATCATTCGCAGCGGCTATAATATATGACAAACGAGAAAAAAAACGGGCGCAAAGGAAGTGGTGCAGATTAGTAGAACATATAGCAAAGGAGCCTCTAGATGCGCGTGCTATGCCTAGGAAGCTCACAATTTACTTAGAAGCACCTCCGAAAGATGGTCTCCGTGTGGCTCAAGAACATTATAAGGATTACATAAAACCAATTTTGGTATCTTCTGGCTTGGATTGGGACATAATCCAAGGTAGAAAAGAAGGTGACATACGAACGGAGGTAGCAGATCGGATAAGAAACTCTCGGTTGCCAAAAGATCAACAAACTCCTGAAGACGAGATCACTCAGATGCGCAGGAGAAACGGAATCCAAGATTTCAAGGGGCCAAAGGGTGACATTGTGGTGGGGCGGCATACGTGGATAGAATATATCCAAGGGATACACGATGGCTGGTTAGGTCCCTTATCGGAACCTCTAAAATCGTGTTCTGAAGAGCTTAATGGTAATCAGGAAGTGGAAATAAACGCAAATTCCGAGTCTCTTAAGCCCAATTTGTCTGAAAAAAAACCTCCAAAATCACCATTTATTGGCGTTGATCGTTACCAGTCAGCCCATGTACCGGCCGAAATCCCCTCGGAACTAGATCCTTCAACACCTGTTATTTTCCCCCACATTCTCGGCTTCCTCAATACCCCTAAACGCTTACTGAGGTTCCTTAACCGTCGAATATTAGCTGATGATGTCGGTAGAGAGGTTGCGGCGGCAATTCTTTCTAACTACAGACCATATCATCAGATTAATTCTCTAGACGGTAACTTCACGCAAACGGATTCTGATCATTCAGCAGAAGAACTGAAGATGGTTCTTCAGGAAGAAGAAAAAGAATGGCATAAGTCCATCTGGAAAGACATTGAGGGAGATTCCGAACGCACATGGACAGAACCCATCGAACTTCATCCCCATATAGCTAGCCGAATGCGAAGATTTGAGCTGAGTCCTGATGATGAGGAGAGAGTTAGTCATATCGTTGTACCAGAAGAAGAGATAGAAGGATGGATTAAGGGTGGCTTAAGAAGTGGATGGAGGGGTTGCCAAGCGTATCTGAAATTAAAAACAGAAAGCTAAAGCAACTTGAAAGAAGCGAATCTTACTTGGAATTCCGAGGACTTTGGGGCTTGACAGACGGATCTGGCGAGATGGGATAATAGCTACATCGTCAGTGAAGCTTTCAGATCTTCACGACCCTCATATGTAGTATTGTAGATTTCGGAATGTACATACTTGAGATAAAACTCTCTTGAGCGTTCTGCCCAGTGCCGCTTGATTCTACCTAATATAGCTGTAATCCTGTACGAATGCTATAGGCGCCAGAATAATGGGTTGTATTTTTTAGAATAAGCTTAAGTCCCTCAGTTTTGGGTACCTGCTTATATTTATAGCAAAAATTAATTTCTGTGACCAGAGATTATAGTTATAAGCGTGGTTTAAATAAAAATTTAAGAGTTCAGTCAAAGGCAGATGATTTTGGCCATTTTTTGGCTGCTTCTGACCGATAGCTGTCCAATTCAGCACATTTCCACATTTTTAAAGTTTCAAGTCCCTCCAAGGCTTCTTCCAGTGTGCTTCCAGTTAAATTTAGTATTTTCAGCATATCTTTCTCGCACCTAGACGCCGATTCCGGGTCTAGCAACTTTCTGATCTTTAACCCTGATATAATTTTTCTTGGGTTGTCTTTATTTTCGGAAAGATACTTTTCATTATATTCCTTGAGATTAACTGAAGATGGTAAATAGTTGAACTCGGATTTTACAACATCAGCTACTTCGGGAGATAGCGAGTCAATATTTTTATCAACATTGAGCTTGAAGCGTATGATTAGCTCGTGAACTTGTGGATACTTCTCATCGAGAGATATCGCAGCCAAGAGGCATTTTAGGGCAAGAAGATACTTTTCTGGACGAGTTAGCTGAAGCCAAGTTAATTGATGGGTGCAGTTATACTTCGACGGATGTACAACTCGAATCCAGCAATTTGAACGTGTATATTCTGCGGTCTGAATTGAAGTAGAGGTAGAAGAAACTTTATTGCATCCTTGGCTGGCTCGGTTGAAGCGGCAAGCTTTGCGCCATCTGGATCATCATCTTTTTTTTTGGTAGCGTCACTCCTTACAGGCAAAGGTTTATTCGGTTCAGTCTTCTTGATGGCAGCTTCGCGGTCAACTCTGGCAGATTCCTTGCGTGCCTTTTTGGCGGCTTTCTTTTTCTCCAAAGCATCATTGTGTCCATCGGTTTGATCATTTATTCCGTTCATAAGCGGCGCTTCAAGCATGTCATGCATTTTAATGTAAATCTTAATTGCTGAGAGAGCCGCTCGGAGAAAAAAAGGATGTTCTCGCAGTCTATCTTCCCATTTTATCATGTCGACATAAGCTCTAATTTGACCTTTTCTGAGTGAAAAGCTGTGAAAATCAAATTGGTCTTCTTGCCACACATCATATATGTGATAAATTGAAGTAAAACGCTTGAGGGCCAAGCCAATTTTACCCTGACGAGCGTAGGACTCACCATCTTCGATCAGAAACCACATACACTGCATATCATGAAGGTCAGCAAGAGGACCTTCGGTAGATTCAGCTCTTGTAAAGAGCCCTAAGGTTTTTAAAGCTTTTTCCGTCTCATTATTTCGGAGCTGATACTTGGCAGCTTTAGTGTTAATATGTCGATCTCGAGTATCTAACAATCTTGCTTGTTCCATGAGTTCAGAAGCCTTACGCCTATTACCGTAATATTTCCATATCCGAGCTTTGGTCATATGAAAGTCGACACTTTGGGGCTCTATCTGAATGGCCTTTTCAATATACTCGCTAGCAGTTTCTAAGTTTCTGCTCAAACGATAATTGAAGTGCTGAGAAAGGAAGTAATAAGCAGCTGCTAAACGAGGTAATATGTTGATTTTCTCGTCTGTTTCTGCATTCATCAGGTCCTCATTTTTGACAACGTAACTTTTTACTAGGTTTGCGAGGGTATCTTTTTTGAACGTATTTGTGTAGAGGTGCTTCAAGTTTGCAAAAGTGGATGGGACTCCTTTATTCAACATACGATGAATGTACTGGTTTGCGGCTAGCTTAAAATCATCACCTGCTCCGGTGATTAGCAAGACCTGAAGAGAGATTTTGATACACTATCGTCATACCTTCTAAGAAATCCAGAGGCAGCCGAGCTGCAGCGTCACACCGAGGATATTTTGTGGCATATTCATCGTACACAGCCTTGCGGGCTTTGTGGTCTGACAAGTCAATTTTCATAACTTCTACGAGGGCGTCGTAATATTTTCTATATTCTGAGTTCCGGTCGAGCAGGGCGCGGTAAGCCTTCAAACTCTGTTCTTTCCGACCCAGTTTCGCGGAATATAAAGCACGAAGCTCAAGCACAGCTAATCTATCCAGACAAAATTTCTCCGCGGTCTCCAAATGCTCTAAAGCTTTTTGAATATTTCCCTGCTCGGCTATTAAAGAGTTTTTATACAAAATAGCTTCTGAATTTTCGACATTAGTTTTTAGAGGTGGAGTTCTCAGAGTATCCTCGTAAGATGTCATAACTCGTTCTGCTTCTGCAAGGTCTCCGTTTAAATGATATGCAATTGCTAGGGCAGTCCAGTTCCCTCTGATTCCAGGTCGAGCCTGTACCATAGCTTTTCGGCTCACAATATAGCCTTGATAGTCCCGCATTTGGATTTGCAACAAAGCCAAATCTCGCTGAATTTGTTGTGAATCTGGTTCCAATTTCAAAGCAAATTTGTAAGCCTTGATTGCCTCTTCAAAATTCTTAGCCGTACGATACAAAAGTCCGTAGACATGCCAACAGACGTGTGACTTCATGTCACACTTGAGAGCGACCTTCCCTAGAGCAAAAGCTTCCTCAGTCTTCCCTTGCGAATTTAGAATTAAAGCTTTCATGGCAATGGTATCTCCATGATTGGGGTTTTTTCGTAGAATTTGGTCCGCTGCCTTAGCACCTAACGTGTTCCGTCAGACAGCCCAATGTTGTAATCGTTATTAAAAACCTTTTTTGTACTGTTTATCTTCATAATTACGCACAAGTGTTCGGAAAAGCGATTGCTCTTTGGCACTCAATTCTTGCGGCATCGTAGATGACTATGGAACTCCTATGGGTCAACAAAATTTAGTCTTCATGGATCAGGTGGGGCTGTGTACCTCTGACGAGATTTCGGTTGTGATCTCGATGGAAGTTTCGGCTTCAGAAAAAGTTGCAGAAGAATTCGGTATATGATACTGTTAAATGTACGTTTATCAGAAGTTTGGAGATGACATTAACGAGTTCAGTTTCTCTAATTGGTGCGAGTAAATCAACCTCTTAGCAAGAATTCAAGCATTGTCTCACTGTCGCATGATAGGCTTTACTTGGCGTACACGAAAGACAAGGCTTAAACAAATATCGTGGTGTGCATACCTGCGATATGTGCACGCTAACGCCGCGCTACGATAATGAACTAATTATGTGCTATCGGACTAGACGCACAAGTAGATTGCCTCCTACACCAACAGGACCAGTTTTTTCCACACACTCATTATAATCAAAATCACGATACAAGTTTTATGCGCAAGAAGCTCAGCTACAAAATATACATCGTGGATTTTGATTTAAATCGGCGCAGAAGACATTAAGCCTGTCTGAAAATAGCTTACTTTGTATGGCGGGTCGCTAAATTGACACTAAATATTTAGCGATCCTTAGTTCGCACGACCCTTACAACGATACATACAGGGGTGCTCATATCCTATATAACGATATATCGACAAAAACCTATAATATGCTTAATGTGCTCTATCAGTGAGCGGTTCAAACCACTGAGTGGTTCAATAATACCCTTGGCATTACTTCACATCACGGAGCGGTTCAATAATTCCCCACACCACTAATGAAGGTTATGAGCGATGATCGGGGAAGACGTAGTGTTTGAAGAATAGTAGTTGTCAGGACTAGGGCTCGCGTGGTCACGTGTAGGCCGATATTATTATTTATTTAACGTCAGCGGGGAAACATGTTGTCACGGCCCCTACGGTTCCCTACTGGGATACAGGACGCCGAGGGGTAAACCTCGGGCTACAAAGGAAAGCAATATAATTTACATGACTAGGGTGCATTTCCATAGCTGCCACTAGTGAAAAGAGGTAAGGATACACGGATCGGGGTCGATTTGGGATGCGTGAGTACGGTAGACCGCACTCAGTGGCTACCTCAGATGCCTTATGTCTATGGGCATATCTCTAAGAAGAAGCGAGACTCTTGGAGCCATTTATGAAGTACGAGGCCACCTTTATAGGTGCCCAAAAGAAAAGGGAAGACTTCTGACGGAGGGCCAGGAGGGCGCGGGACGCGGCGCTTGGCTATATAGCAGAAGAAGAAGTGGAGAGGAGATTTTCGGTGACCACATAGGCAATTCATGTTTGCTTCAGGGTGTCGAAATCGATCGTGGTATTCTGCAAAGTCGCCATGTCCAGTTCGTGTGGCTAGGATGCGGCCAAGGGTTGACCGAGGAAGTTCTAATTCCTTTGGTCTATTTGGAGAGGTACTTAGGTAAAGCTGTTGGTAGAGGCCTAGGCTGGGAGAAAGGAGGTTCCATATATTCCCCGTCGAACGGGAGATCGATTCCTTGACAAAGTGTTTAATGCCTGCAGTTGAGTAGCAAAGGTTATTCGTGAATGGGAGGAGTGCTCCCAACTTGGCAGATTCTTCGGCAGCTTCGTTCCCTGCAATAGCAGCATGTCCCGGGACCCAGCGAATCCTAACTTCACCAAGTCCAGAGTGGGCGAGTCGGTATCGTGACTGCCACAACGAGTTTAAGCCGATGAATTCATCGAATATGGATTGAGATGATCCCGGGAAAGGTGAGAGAAGATGTATGGCGACCTCGAGGTTGTCTAGACAGACCCAGAGATTGGTCGCGAACTTGGTTGTGGGGGATCCAATAGCCGCTTTTGCGCCTTCTAAGGCTCCTCTGGCCTCAGCGTCAAAGATCTCGACCCCTACGCCTAGCGGTATAGAGTGGCGTAAAATTTGAAGACCGCCTTGGTATGCCACGAATCCATGGGCAGTATTTATGTTAGCGAGATAGTGACTAAGCTAGTATCTAGTCACCTGATCTTAACAAGAAGTATATAGAACAGAAACTCTAAGAAGTTTAAAAGAAATTTTAGTTAGCGTTCAAGGCGCTAGAATAACATAGAATCTGGTAGCACCCAGTCTGAGTAGTGCTGTTGAAGATATACAGTAGCTCACAAAACTGGCCAACCAAATCACAAATTCTAATACTTTTGATGATAACTTCACAACATGACTGTTACGGGTTCAACCCTTGAGGGATACTGGCTGCGCCAGTACTGCATGGATATCCTATACGAGTCCGTATTGTGTAATACGATAAGCGAGATGACTTCAGAATACGACAGTTAAGCGAGATAAAACCTCGGATGAGGACTCGGGAGGTTTAGTTGACGGAAGGCACAGAGAACTCGTCACGAGAAAGGACAGAGCTCTGAGTACGGATAAACGCAGATCCAAACGATGTATTTATTAAGTAGAAGTGCTCTCCGCTTTCTTTCCCTAGATTTAGATAATTAACTGTATTCGCTTGGACTTGCTCTGTTGTAATCAACATCAACTGATCCGTCAACAATGACATTATAAAATAAAATCTCTATTATATTGGGAATCATTACTTATTTCTCTAAATGTAGCATTTTTTTAATGTGAAAAACATGAGAATTGTACATTTTATATGAGTCCTGGCATCACCGATTCTTTGGCCACTTTGGTGAGCATCATTTTAGTACTTGGTGTGACCACCTTTTGCCTTCAATACAGCTGCAACCCTTGACGGCATACTCTCAATTAAATTTTGGCATGTTCCTTTATCTATCTTGTGCTAAACTTCTTCAGATCTCGCCCATAATTCATGCATTCCTTTGGGTGGTTCCTGGTATTGACCGAGTTGACGTTTTACTAAGCTCCAGAGGTGCTCAATTGGGTTTAAATCAGGCGATTGAGATGGCCAACCCATGGTAGATATTCTCTTCGAAGCTAGCCAGTTCTTTGTAACCGCGGAAGTATGTTTTGGGTCGTTGTCTTGTTGAAAAATAAGATCTGATGCGGCGAAGGAATCGGGCTGAGTTGCGATTTGATCCAAAATTGGTAGTAAACAAGTCTCCAAAATGCTTATAAGTTGTTCAGAATTCATCCTGCCTACTACACGACTCATCCCACCGACGCCGAACCAAGACATACATCCCCAAATCATTAGGTTGCCTCCTCCAAATTTAAGCGTCTCTTCCACTGTTGCCGAACTGAGACTATTGTGGTCTTTTCCCCAAGCATATCTAATACCATCACTGTTGATCCGGTTTATTTTGGTCTCATCTTACCAAATAACCCTTTTCCAATCATCAATTGTCCAGTTTTTGTGATCCAACGCCCATTTCAAACGGGCTCTTCGGTGAGCTTTTGATAGAAGTGGTTTTTTTTTCTTTTTGAACGCTTTCAGACCTTCTTGTTTCAGAGCACGCCGAATAGTTTCTGGTGAAACTTTGTATTCTCTTTCATTATTGATCAGCCTTGTCATTTCAACTGCCGTTTTAACGCTGCCATTTACCATCGAGCGCGCGATGGCTCGCTTGTGTCAGAACTTTTGGTGTACTTTGGATGATAATGTTAATGCGGTTAAGTCTAGAGAGAACTAAGGATATAGAGTTTAAGAAGACTGGAAGTGATAATAGAACAATGATGATATTGATGAGTATCTT
>JAKRRZ010000063.1:0-37495 GCA_022627015.2 Podosphaera aphanis
TGGTCGAGAACAATACCTCAAATCTCTAGCGCCAAACATCGAACCATGCACCAATACATTCACCCAAACAATGGGTATACCTTGTAGTCATCAGATCAGACAAATGCGGCTGAATAACACTATATTCTCCATTAACGACTTCAACCAACATTGGTGGCTAAATCAGCCCGAAATATTGGCACCTGCTCCACGCCCAGAAATTCTGAGTACGAGTGACACACTTCTTCTCATCCAGCGACGTAATGACTTGCTTATGCCGCATCAGCGCCAGATGTTTTTGTCTCGCCTGAATGAGAATATAGACGGAGATTTCGAGGTGCGCGATCCGGTGACAGCACCTACGCGTGGTAGACCCACGAAATCAACACGCCGTGATCTCTTTGGATTTGAATACGTCGAACAATCTCAAAGTCAAGTTCGATCTTCACAGGGAAGCCGCAGCTGTCGTGTTTGTAATCTCAGTGGTCATAATGCTCGGACATGCCCTAGGAGAATCGCAAATATTGTCTCATCTAACTTTCCGGAGACTTCGGGCTCATCGAATGAGACTTGGCCAACTATCTAATGTAGATTAAATGTTTCCTGCTTAGTAAAAGTCATCTTTATCCACCCTAACTAATACGTTTTAATTGAATAGAAAATTTATATACTAAGGCAGAAATTACAACACAGCGAAGGACATTTCTAACAAGTAATACGACATCTAACTATGAGGTGGAGACTAGTCGCTGTAAATGATGCTTTAACACTATGAACATGTAATTTCCTATTTGTAATTTCTTTGCGTGTTAGAAATGATTAATTCTTCATAGCAACGAAGCTAAAAAGTACTAGGAAGAATCTTGTAATTCCCCCGATTGTGCTTTTATTAGATTACAGCCTTGCTGTTTTGAAGATTGGGGTCTGACCAATCAGAAAATACTAAGTGGATCTGACATTGGGGGTGAAGTCTACATAACGAAAAAGTGAAGTCTCAATATTGATTCTCTTTCGTTGTGTATCATTACTTTTGTCGGAATTTGGAAAAGGGGCTTAGGAAGTAAAGGGTACGTATTTAAGTGTAGGCCACCTGGGAGTTAAGGAGAAAAGGTACAGACCGTCTAAAGATTTGGGTATATACAAGATATAGTCTGAATTCCAAAACACCCTGTAGGTCGGATGGTGTAGTGGTATACCATCCAGGCCGGTCTTCCAAGTAGGGTTTGGGTAGCCTGAGAATCTACTCCGCTCAAGACAGAAGATCGCTGGTTCGACTCCAGCAGACTAAACCTTACTGAGGGAAGTTACGTTGATGATGGTGGTATGTCTGGATAACTCAAGGTTTTTTGAGAGGTTTCCCTTGAGTGAGTTTCACGGATGGTTTAGTCCGGTAGGGGTGAAGAAAAAGCCGCCTGCCATAACCGTAGTGATTCTTGCAAATGATATCCGAGACATGATGTTCATCACGACTATATCATCATTGTATCTGACTGAAGTCGACACCTGCGTGGGCCGCAAGGCGCCAGACCGGGTATAAGAAATCAGAAAAAAAGACACCCTGTAGCTAACATGATATCCTAACCTCACCGTCGACCGTAGAACCTCAACCTTTCGGTAACCCCCCCCCAAAAATGCCATCTAATATCTTCATGGTTTTCAGTTTACATTCAGGAAGTGCGTTACGCTATACGTCCAGTGTGAATTCCATCCTACCCTTTTCCTGCCTTGCGTATCATTTTCTGCATCGCCGCCTCAACTTGACTGACAAGTCGAAACTGTTCTAGATACCCTTCATCTAAAGTCCACTGTGTAATTCTACCCACATCCTCTGGGCTTTGAATCATGGCCTGATAGGACCTATCTTTGGATTTTCGCAAGATTTTCCCTCGTCCTCTCGCCCACTTAGGGCATGTCATGACCATATGTCTGACATTTTGGGACGGATACCCACACTGACACTTTGGGTTGATGTCTCCAGGTACTTTTCTTCTGTATAGATAAGAATTGAGCCCGATGTGCTTGCTTCTTATTTGTATGGCGATATTGCTTTGGGCTTGTTTACAGGATGTTATTGCTAGTTTCTTTTCCTTGCCACAAGTATTGTCTTTTTAACCGAATTTGGTTTGGCGGATGTCTGTCTATTATATCTTTTGAGTTCCATGACATAATTTGATAGCAGCATCACTTTTCTTTCGCCTTCACGCCTTCGCAGACAAAACACAATACTGAGATTTTTTTCAGCGATCCCTCTTGTGAGTGAAATAACTATGACAATTTAGCTAAGTTCCTACTGAATTTCTTGAATTTCTACAGAGAGAAGCATCGTCTAGATTCTAGCCACTCAGAGATGAATCCTCATCTGAATTCCGCCTCAGATTCCAAATTTCCTAATTATACGGCGCCCCTTGACCGTGTGCGTATGCGCATACTACCTGTCTACGATAGCCATCTATCGTGGTATTATCCATGTTCAATTGCTCTTTTTGAAATCCTCCACGACATGGACGAAATAATCGATAGGAAAGGTATTTTTTCTCACGAATCATATCGCTATTTTTCCCTACCTATACGATTATATTACTCAGTGATTTTCTATGTTCACATTCTTCGTCGAAAATCTCAAGTCAGTTCTATCTCCACCGATGATTATGACTGGCTCGAGAACTTTGATAGACGATTTCCTAATCTTCCAGTTGCGGGACCACTTGTTCCGATTTTTGAGAGCTTGTTTGCCACTACGTATGATAATAATCAGAGATTCGGTGAGGTTTTTCCAAAACTTCCGCCCGAGAGTACTTATGAGATCCTTCATTCCGGCAATGGCCCTGAGATTAAGCGAGAACTTGTGGTCCACTCGTCGCATCATCTTCTTCCGTCTGTTCCTCTTGTTGCTTCTTTACTTCGTGCTTTCTGTACCATTGATCGCCTCAAAGACGACCACTTTGATGACGAGGGTAACTTTGTGCCATTTAAGCTTAAGAATGGCTCTGGCGCGAACTCTTTTGCGGGTTTTCAGTTTCCACCGCACACTCCCGGCACTGAGAACGCATCCATCGCCGCCCTACTGAACAATCCAGCTGTATCCCATCCAGTCTCCGAAGGGAGATATAAACTTGAGGAGATTCACTGTTGCTGGAGAGGTTCTGATTCCCCTTTCACTAGCATTCCGCTGATATCCGGTGCCGATCCATTCTCTCCAAGCCAGATCTCAGGGCAAATTTTGATGGGCGACGATTCTAATCACTATTGGTTTAAAGCCTGTGTCGAAATGGCTCATAAACAAGCTAAGTTTTTCGCCGGACCTAAATATTTGAGTCAGATTACTCCTAATAGTGAATCTACCCACGTTGTTATTTCGACTCTTAAATTTGATGGATATCCTACTGTACCTCTAAAAATTGATCGCTGGTACCCCAACACGTTTTCGTCTCTTAGAGCTCAATTTGTCGCATATTGCACCAAGTTGCCGCTAAAATCACAACATGTCGCTGCTTATGCGCTAACAAATTCTGTTCTCGAGTGGAAAGATAGTGATGGACATGGTATTGGATCTATTGATGCAAAAAATCGCGGCGGGCCATATTTCATAGATCGTGAAATTCATCGTGCCTCTGCTGAATATGACGTCACATGGTTGAGTAGACTGAATACAAGGCTGTTTATGAACTATTTTGATCCCTATGGCCGTTATAAACTACGTTAAGACGAGCCTGCTAGAAACGGAAAGATAATGATGCATAATCACAGCTTGGGGGAGATTTCTGTGAGATCTTACGGCCTGTAGCTTTGAAGTCATGAACTAAGAAGTTCGATAGAAGATACAGTCGCCGGTAATTGTAATTTACATGGAGGAGTGCTAGATTAACTTGATCCGCGTTTTAGATTTACCTTGCTAGGCCGCAGAGGCGTCGGGGCCAAAAGTTGACTCGCTGCTGCAAAGTGGCTGCTCCTGCATCTTCCATCTTCTTCTATTCATCGTGTCTCAGCGTTTCGGCATCACGGAGGGCGAAAGTCTCGTATACTCTTCCAACGAGAAAGCGAGCCATCGTCTTGCGGCACGACGGCACTAGGTCTATCACTCTCCTCGAACTGGAACGTGCCAGTAGCTACACAGGTCACAGACAGCGACAGTCGTGATGGATTCCGGGCTAAAGCATGACGTGCAGTCGCGGCGGAGAAGTCTCGAGAATCTAAAGCGTGGGTAGTGGATCAGGGTCGGTCTGGTCGGTTGGAATCAATCTGTATATCTTAGACGCAGACGCGGGATGTCTCAACGTATTCAGGCGATAAAGCAATCTTCAGAGTGAGTCAACGAATAGGTGATTGGCTATTCGTTGCGTCTCTACACGACCTGAGTCTTCCCATGACGGCCTAGAAAAAGCCCAGCAACCTACGCGGCCCAGCCGTCAAAATACATGTATAATACAAAAAATTACGTCGTAGAAGTATATGAATCAACCAACCAACCAACCAACCAACCAACCCAAACCCCCCAACGCCAGATCAGTCTCAACGCCAGCTCCCACTCCCCGATCCTCAAGATACACTTACAACCCGGCGAGCACCTGACGCACTATCGTGCCGAGCATTCGCAGATCATATGCCGTCGCCACCCGACTCATGATGCGGAGTTTTGCCACGGTCGCCTTCCGATCCAGACTCGTGCCCCACGCGCCGCTACAGGTGCAGTGCTCCATGAAATCGTTCACGCAGAGACTGCCACACTTGACGCACGTTAGATCCTGTCCGTACCAGCCACAACACAGTCCCTGGACCGACGCGATGAGCCGCTCTTCCAGCTTCAGGCGGTCGTACTCTCCCTCGCACATGGCACACCGCCATGCCAGCGCCGCGCCGTCACTCGGCGTCTCTAGCTGCTGCTGATGCACGAGATCATCGTCGCGACACAGGTCAAAGTTGCGCGCCAGCGTGCAATTCTCGCAGATCACGTCGGGCAATTTGAGGGATGTCGAGGGGTTTTCGAATTGGGCCTCGGGCGCGAACTCGCGCATGTCGAAGAGGGTCAGGAGGTCTTTTCGGAGACGCCGCGCTTCCATGGTGATATTCTTGTCGAGTGAGAGCACCATCATGATGCTCTTCACGAGCTGAAGCACGGGATCGATGAGGGTGAGATGAGAGCCCGCGAGAACGGGAAAGGAATAATCCGATGCGAGCTCCGGGTGAAGTATCTCGTTTTTGTGTCGTCGAATGAGGCTGGAAATCTGACTCTTCAGGGACCGACTAAACTTTTTGCCCAGAATAATTCGATCCTCCTCGACGTCTTCTGTCGATGGTCGCGCGGGTAGCTGAGTCAGGCGAAAGGGATCGGTGCTTGAGTTTTGAGACAGTTTGAGCTGGTGCATAATCTCCACGAATTGAACGACCCAGTCGTGGAAAATCGGCTGCAACGTCTTCGGCAAGAATTTCGCCAGCTGCCAGTGCATAATACAATCAAGCGTCTGATTTTCAGCTTCCACGACTTCAGTGCAGGCCTTACCGCCATAATTAAATTCGTCGTACCACACGAGGAAGTCCCAGTACTCTTTGATCTCGAGATCAAGGAAATGAAAGAGAGGTTTGGCCTTGATAGACTTGAGGATATACTGGCTGTACGCATAGGCATTTCCCACCTGTGATTTCGTAGTTTGTAGGATCAATTTGTGGGAGCTTGCGAAGATGATGTGAGAGCCAACTCGTCGGAAGTCAGCCATGAGCTGCTGAAATGCTTTTCGCGACATCATTTGCACGTAGTAGTGCAGGGAGCGATCGTAGAGGAAAGATTCAGGGTTCTCGACCCAGCGTACCAGGTGTTGGACCATGATATCGGCCAAAGTACTTCCTTTGCATGCTTCCGTCCACCATGCTTTTACCATTTCCCGTAAAACAGTGACTGCGGCCGAGGAAAAGGCGTTGTAAGAATACTGGACATTAATAACATCGCTCGGAAGATTCAAAGCGTGTGTGGCAGGGTTAAAGGTAACTGAGTCGCTACCCTCAAGCTCGTTGATGAGGGACGAGGTGAGGATAGTATTGATTCCCAAATTTCGAACATCTAATTCGATACAGACAGAGGGATATGTGCCCGGGTAATTGATAGAAGGCATCTGCACAGTGTCCAAAGGACCATACACATCATCTTTCTCGTATCCAGCATGATCAGGCCGAGGTCCAGCGGACCACCATAGTACAACGTTGTTTTTCTGCAGTCGTCGGGCATAGGCAATATCAATCAAGTACCTCGGATCATCTCTCTCAAGGTTACATAGAGGTACATCTCCATAGCTCGCCAGCTCAGTGAGATGCAAGATCCAGAAATCAAGGCTCAGATAATAATTTATGAGTCTTTTGGCAACTAATGATTGCCAGCCGAGTGGTGGTAAATTGTTATCTGAAATTTCGTACTTCAGCGATAAGATGGGAAACTCGTTGAAGATCGGCATATCATGAACTAGCATGCGATGCTGTGGCGACTGAATGACTAGGATTAGAGGTTTAGTCTCGTCGTTTTTCATTTTCTTCACGAGACCTCCTACTTCGAGCAAAGCTTTGCGTCGAGTAGTGACTTGGCTTACTTTGAAGTGTAGCTTATCCTGATACTGAAAGCACTTATGTGAAAGCTGATCCTGAGACCGTGCCAATAAATCACAGTATATTTTTTCAATATTCGGCATTTCATGGGCCGATTCATTCTTGTTCAGCACAATAATAATATATGCTTGCTCCAAGACTGTAGAAATGAGGGTAAAAATCTGTCGGTTACCTGCCACTATGTGATATAGATACAAATATGCCATAGACGATGATGAGAGGTACTGATTTGTGCTGGTTGATCTTTTGAGACCAGAAAGGTCAAAGCCGGATTCTAAGCCTCGACCTAGGATACCAGGTTTGGCCTCATCAATTGTACATAGAATACCGAGCTGTAGAATAGCTCTCACATTAAGTGGAACATGCTTCTCATAGACACCTTCGATGCTGGGGTGATTAAAAAGGAGGGTTAATTTCTGGGTATTGTCAACATAAATTTCTTCAGGCATTGTAAGTTTGAACAAATGGACGGATGGATGCCCGTTTGGCAACGAGTCGGTGACCTTTTGTGCCGTGCATCCATCAATTTCAATATCCGGCAGTTCATCTCTTTTCAGGTTGAGATAAATCTGCCTGGGAACATTGATCTTGACTTGGTGGATTTTGGAGTCAATGAGCACAAACGCCAAAACCACACCGGGACTCGAAGTTTCACGGAAATGTAGTACTTGCCAAGTGCTACTAAATTGCATCTCTGCTCGGTTTCTGAATGCTACTCCGATCTTATTTTGTACATTGAAGTTCGCTTCGCCAAATAAATGCTTTCGTCGAATTCGTTGCTGCTTCTGAATTTTCCATTTCTGCTTCTGATATTTTAGAAATCCGACATAATCGCTTAGAGGATCCGGCATTTTTTTCGGGAGAGCTGCATATGGATTGATTGATACTGCAACAGCTGGTTCAGGTTCTTTTCTTTTGAGCGACCTCTGTGAAGACTGAGACAGAATTTCACCGACTGTTTTCGGCCTCAATAACTCCAAGCTAAGGTCTTCTAAATCTTTCGATCGATTCATGAAGTTAGCTGACTTATCTGTGGGGGCAGGTTTAAATGTATCAGTCACTTTCTTCTGTTTAAGTTTATCTTCTTTGATATTGATTCTTCGTTGAAGCCAGTCAGGATGAAGGACTCGTGGCACAGGATTTCTAATTTTCTGTAGTGCAGCAGGAATGGTTATTAATTTCTGGATTACAGAGCCTAGACGTTCGATATAATAGTCCCAGTCAATGAGAGCTTTGGGATCCATATTTGATGGGATTTCTTTCAACCATTTATGAAGGTATATCTTCTTAGCTGACTCTTCGGCCGAAAAAATAGCAACAGGAATAGCCCTCTCAGTCACGGGCGAATTTCTTGGCTTCGAACAAATGATATATTTACAGTTAAGACCTTTATCTTTTACCATCTGATCGCCGAGAAAATCTGCTAGGCGTCTTGCTGTTGTAATGGACGTAGACTTTTGGCCTGCATATTCTGCGAGTGGCTTAGACATACTTCTATTCTCGCAAATAAGGTCAATCAGTTCTTCATCGGTCAGAGTCTCTCCTTTTGAATACAACACATCGAGCCACTGATTCGCAACTTTAGCGACGGCTTCATAAGTTTCAGCAAGGGTGGTCCCATCTAAGAAGAACTTGAAAATCTGTTGCTGGAAAATTTTAATAAGCTTTAGTTCTCCTCTTCGTTTGACTTCGAATCCCTTTAATTCTGCGAGAGTTCCATCATCGTTGAACACGGCATAACGTTTTTTCAGATTCTTATCTTCTTCTTTCGAGGTCGGTAAAATCATCGCGCGATATGGCCCATCGACTTCGAAGAAGATAGAATTCTCGCTATGAGTCTCGTACTTAAATGTTGTAGGATTCACGAGGGTTTCGTACTGATGATTTGTGAATTTATCGTGAACAAGATGATTTAACATGACACAAGGATATGAAATTGCCAAATTTTTGTTGTTTTTGAGTTTAAAAGTAAAATTCTCGGGAAACGTAGCAGGAAGCATACACCAAATTCCATCTGTATCGAGTTCTAATGGCCTTCCAATTCGTTCCACGAGTTCACGAGCCATCTGAATGATATGAGCTCCTGTTAGACATGTTACACCAGCCATTTCCATAGAGTACCACCGAGAACCCTTTCGCATAACGTAACCATAAAATGAGTTCAAGATGACCTTGTGCGCCAACTGTAACGAATCATATAAAACGATCATCTTCTTGGCATTCTCGACCTCCGAAGCTGGAGCCCCAGATGCTTTTAGAGATTCTGTTTTGCCCTTCCAACTTTTCTGTTTACCCTTATAATCATATCTTCGATCCCTGAAGTCTCTTACAGTATCTATGTAGAAGGGATTTTCCCGCTGACAAATAATAGCTTCTCGTTCAATGGTCTTTGACTCATGGATCCTGTGGTAAATTTTTTGGCTGAAAGTTTGCAGTCGTTTCCGGATTAGACTTGTTTGCTCCGCAATATCCAGGTCTTGAAATTTTCGCGGAGGGCTGTTTGGCCATTTCCCTGGGAAGACTTCATTTTCCAAAGAGTTTTTGATCATATTGTATTCGTCTCTTTTTGCTGGAAAGTAAACTCCTCTCCAAGACCAAGGCATTCTCCGATCGCAAGTCTTGCCGGGACGATTAAAATCACAGGCCGCGCAATCTGATTCATCAATCATAGAATCAGGTTGTAATCGGTTTGTCGTCATGATATTGGGATACATGGATGCAACATCTAAGTGGTATATTAATGGGCGCTCACTCTGATTTGCGGTATTTTTTAAATTATTTAGTTGATCAGCGATCTTTTGTTTTACTTCGTCGTAGTTCATCACATCATCCAAGGATTTCTTCTCCTCTACTTCGATACTAAATTTCAACGCCGCATCCAAATCATCAAGAAGCTCGTCAACTGCTGAGGTATCAACTTGAAATTTGACAGGAATATCTGCACGAAATACGCCGGCTTCAATACTTTCGACGTGGCCTCCAACGTATGTCTCTGAGTCTAAAAGATGGCCTTCCCAAAAAGACTCTTTTGGCGATGTATGCTTATTCGGTAAAACAATTCCTTTTTGGTATGCCTGAACCATTAGCAACATCTCACATAGTGTTCCTGTTCCTTTTCTTAGAACCGCATCCGGTCCGAGAGGAATAATCGTACAAAGTGAGAATATAAAGGGGTGTACGTATTTCATATAAAGATAATAAGTGGCTACAGCATCAGACACAGAGTACTCTGCTAGAACTTGAGGTCGTTCACTCGCATATTGCAACATGAGCTCTGGATCTAGTTCGTCTGGATCGTAGCCGAGTTTTGCAGTAGTTACTGCCTTTAAACCACGACTTCCTTGCGGTAAATAACTGTCTCGATTGACCCAGTGGAAACAATCCATGTGAGCACTATAATCACAGCAGTACTGATCATCCATGCCTTTTTTCCAACCAATTTCCTGGTACATATCAATTCCATTGAAACCGGCCCGAGCATCCACAAATGGCCAATCAAAAAAGTCTCCGTTGTATGTTGCTATTACTGTTGGTCGTGCTTCTTTGATATGCAGGAAAAACCTTTCAAGAACGGCCTTCTCATTTGGCTCATTAAAGATCATGAAGGGGCCTTCGTATTCCGGTTTAGGCGTATATTCAAAGTCATCAATATCTCTAGAAACGATTTCTCGGTTCGTGATTAAGAACCCTTGACCATCAATCATGTATGAAATCATCATAACCTGATCGATTGTAGCATCAGGAAACTTTAATGGAAGCTTTGTTGTTTCTATGTCGTATGCCATGACCACAGGATCTGCTCTCTGTAAACGCTCCTCTAAACATTTCATACTTGTGACACCATGCTTTGCTTCTACAGAATACCATTTTCCCGTTCGTATATCTATATCTGTTAGCGGTTAACTTTTTCCAATTAAAGAATTTACCCATATCGATCATTACTCTTACATGATATGGCACGTCCCATTCTCGGATATCAACGATGAAGTCGCTTGCATCGAGCGTAGAAGTGTGGGTTTGGCGCTTGTAGTCATGATCATTATCAAAAAAATTAAAATCAGCATTATTACTATGGATGTCAGCCATTGATCTTTCTTTTCCCATCGAATAAAATACCTTGCGACCTCAGCATATGTATCTAGAGCATTCATTGTTTTTTTGTTCTTTTGGGCAATAGGCATAATAAACTTGCGCGCCGCTAATAAATTTCCTACATTACGAAATCTAAGTTCGAAGAAAGTACGCTTGTAGCCCAAGAGGTGATTTGGCATTTGTAGATCATCCTTTACGACTTTCTTTAGGCTCTTTACTATCCCGTCCCCAGGTGCACGCTTCAGCCACTCTTCTGCTTCCGCTTCGTGGTCTCTCTTGACAGCTACGAGGAAATATGGCTCGTACTCTAGGCTTGCTTTGAAGGTTCCTCCATCTTCTTCAATGAAATAGCAATCAACGGCCGCTCGACCTTCCGGATATTGACTATCTTCTAGAGTTGTTGGCTTAATATTGACTAACCACCCAGTCTTTTTCTTTCCTGAATCGTAACGCGCGAACCCATGAGCTTCGTCGATTGAGTGAGCGAGCTTCACAGCTTCATGCTTTTCCATAGATGAGTTTGCTTCATTGCTTATAGATGGAGCAAAGGTCTTTGGAGCTCTACTTCCGTGATAAGCTTGTTTACCACCGCGTCGGTAACCGTTCTTCGGCATGCGTTGTCCAGACATTTTGCGAGATGGGAAGTTCGACGGGGCAGACAAACTGCGATTGGAATGGTGCTACTGCCCAGAGTCCTTACTGAGAGAGCAATTTCAGCTCAAAATTCCGATTCATTGCCGCGATCTCTGCCAAAACAGAGCTGTTGCCTTGCGCGAATGCTTGTTTATTGATCTCGCGCCGGTTGTCGGAGATCCACGCGTCCATAAGACCACGCTAATCAATTTCCCAAAGATCACTACGGCCAATGTAACAGGGTATTACGCGCTGAATATTTCCATACAATGTCAAGTGAAATCAGAGACAGCAATAATTCAAGCTCCGCTGATAGTACAAAAGCAACGGAATCTCCTAAAAATATCGTCTACGAAACATTCAACTCACCACCTCCTAGTGCAAACATCTTACCTGAAGGTAGCGGACAGAATACAGCTGGCGCCATTGGCCGACAAGAGATACCAAGCTTAGTTGAAGCAATCAAGACAGTCCGATGGCAAGATTTCAAGCAAGTTCACATGTACCCCTGCACGAAAGATAGTTTACTAGTGGGAATCGCGGGCGCTTTTGGGATGGGTGGAGTCAGAACCATATTTGGAGGTTCGTCTTGGAATGTCTGAACTGCTAGCTTGGGCAATGTTTTTACTGATTGCTAAACGCGCTAGCATCAATACCAAAAGCAGCAAACTGGGCTGTGGGTACTTTCGCTATCGCAGCAGTTGCATCTTATGAGATTTGCCAGGCAAAGCGAAATATAGAAAAAGTACAGATAAAGAAAGTCGTCGAAGTAATGGACTTGAAGAAAGCAGAGAAACAAGCGGCTCTGGAGGCCAGAAGGCAAGAAAGGAGGAAGTTGAAAGAGGAGGAAGATGCTAGGAAAGAAACCGCAGCCAAGAGTTGGTGGAGGGTTAAGTTTTGGTAACGAGGTTGTTTACGAGATATAATCATCTCTAATATCTATGGAGCTCATTTCATCCACCCACCTTTGTTCAAAGTACTGGGCCAAGTAGATAAAACCGTTACCATGTAAACCTTCACCATGGGACTGATATGAATCGGTCACATTCTGACAACCGATGAAACTATTCAAGATAGATTGAATAGGGCACTGAATAATACCTGAAAATATGCCCGTAGAACAACAAAATAGGCTCGAGATATGAGATGTAGGCAACCAGGGCCCTCAAAACATAGCTATGTGCTGCTACGAGTTGTAACTACAAGCTCTACACGTATAAAATTAGTCCTTAGTGAGATCAGCGATGCATACAGTGACTTCTAAACCGTGATAATAAACGTACAAAATGGCGAGGGTCTATCATTTGAAAAGTAATCTTCTACGTAAGACCAACCGACGTGTGCAGTAACATGTACGTTGGACTGTGTCGTGGCAGTATCGTCTGAATTTCGTCATATTTTATTGAGTTGAATAGGACCGCTTTAAAATTAGATATTGAGGTTTTAGTCGAGCAATTATTTGTATGACTTATAATTCTAGGAATCTTACTCTCCGGGCTCTTTCGGGCACTTTACTTCTCTCAGTCGTACACTCATTCAAACTTCTCCGCTCACAACGTAACCGTCGAGCTTCTCGCGATTCTCGAATTCTATAATCTAATATCTGCCGTTTTCTCTTCTGCATTCTCGCATCTGCCTCAGCAGGGGTTGGCCGAAATCCAATGCCATTGATACCCTCACCATCATCCTCGGGATCTGTCAAGTCGTAGTAAGATGCCTCATTATCATGTGAAATTACTTCTCCTGAGTTTGGATTTGAGTTTGATAAATCCACTTCATTATTTGACTTGATTTCTATTTCTGGGCTCGCGCTGTAGATTTGTTGTGCTTGCTCAGTGAGCGTCGTTTTTTGCGGAAAGTTATTTGATTCCAGTACCGTGTTGAAGTGTGTGGTAGGTTTAGACATCTTGAGTGCTTCAATTTTTTCAAAAGAGCTCCTCTCAGGGAAGTAAGAATTTTTTTTACCACACATAATAGCCTTGGTTTTTATGGCGACAGGAGATTGAATTTCCTGTCCGGGATTGGTAATCAGAAGTGTTTGTTGGGCATTTTTCGTTTTGTCCAAAAAAAATGGTGATTCTGGTATTTCTCGAACCTCTGACTTCGATACTCGTCCGGATTTCGTTACAAGCTTGACCCGCTTTGTCAAAACCATCTTTCTTCCATCTTTCCAGGACTTACGTGACCAGCGTCTAGCTCTTCCTGTGAGATGAGGATTCTCCTTGACTTTTTTTAATTTTTTCGACTTAGGCGTCTCTTCTAGCGCTGCCTTACATTGTGAAAGAAACAGATCCTTGCTCTTTTCAATATCATTAACACCGAAAATATTGAAGTTTTTTTTCCTCTTGAGTGGGATTTGTACTTGTTCCGGCGACTCTAACGTGGATGCGAATGAAACGTCATAATTGACTGTCGTCTGCCATGTTTTTTCGAAAGTATCAATCACGTGAGAGGATTCCATCATAAGAAGATTCAACTGAAAACGGTGAAAATTCCATTTCTTAATTGTATCGCGCTGTTTAGTTTAACATCGGAATACTAATTAACACGAATATTCAGACAAAGGGTGCTTCACAACAGAACGGGAGTGTCACGTACATAGGAAGTGACCATGATGAAAGCCGCTTAATAATTAATTTGCTCCCTTAGCTTGAATATTTCCATGGCAACCGTGTCCGTAGCGCGGAAAAAGCATTATCTTAGCGCATCTCTCTGCCCGGAGCCTCGAACACCAACCAGTAGCCTCAGTCGCCAACCCCCCAAACTGGCCACTTTGGGAGAGGTAAAGACAAAACACAGCATCTAGGAATTGTAAAAACTTCCAGTAAATTCGAAATAAATAAAAAAACTCTGATGCATGTACTGAATTAATTTCAAACAAATCAAGCTGTTGATGGGGAACTGGTTACCAAAAATTCCCATTCTGTAAGAGGTCTTAAATCAGCTACTTCAACTTTACAACAGTCTACATGGACAACCGATCATTAAAAATTACCCGAACTACGTAGCAGAAACTATTGAACAATTTATGAGCTTTTCCGAACTTCAATCTAATTTCAATCTTTTTTTTTTTTAAAAATCATTCTTGTGTATGCAGCCTGAAGCTATGACACGTATGATTACGGAGGGTGTGTTTCTCAAAGAATGACTCATTTTGACGTTCTGGAACACTCATACTCAGATTTCATTTGCAGATACCACTACGAGGATAACGTCTTGCGACATGTAACCTCTTCCGTGACTACCCACCACAGGGAAAAGCGGGAAAACCCCATGGTTATCTGAATATGCTTTCATCGAGCTATGAGAAAAACACCACCGCGAGAGAGTGTGGTTAACGGGTCTTACTGGATTCGAACCAGCTTTCTCCTGTCACGAGTGGGGCATGTGTCCAAGCTGCCCAGACTCTACTTTGGAGAACGGCCAGGACGGTGTACCACACCACCAACCGACCCCAGTTTCAATCGCGTTGCGTTAATCAATAGATAGGTCCCATTCATAATCAGTTCAATTTGGGAACTCGTCAGTTATCGGGGCTTTGGTGTCACACAAGCACCTGAGAGGGACTACGTTAAACTTCTTCAAATTCTGGTCAACCAACGCTGACTGAGACGTGATTACAAATTGATATCGCTTAATAATTGCTTAATAGACTCTGCTACGTAGTTTGGGCAATTTTTAATGATCGGTTGTCCATGTAGACTGTTGTAAAGTTGAAGTAGCTGATTTAAGACCTCTTACGGAATTGGAATTTTTGGTAACCAGTTCCCCATCAACAGCTTGATTTGTTTGAAATTAATTCAGTACATGCATCAGAGTTTTTTTATTATTTATTTCGAATTTACTGGAAGTTTTTACAATTCCTAGATGCTGTGTTTTGTCTTTACCTCTCCCAAGGTGGCCAGCTTGGGGGGTTGGCGACTTAATGATTTACATGTAATTATTCATGTTACTTTGGGGTTCTGTATCAACGTCTCCCCCGTACTAAAGTACTGGGGCACAAGCCACTTGCCCGCACACGCGCATTGCCCATTTTAGCGTACTTCATTTCTCAGTTCAACTCATTCTTAACCTAACCCCAATTATTTCATATTACCGCATCATCCTTAGCTGAAACGACACACAAGTTGATAAATCTACGTTTGTATTTATTAGGCTTATCCGTGGCCTAGACTTAAAAAGCTAACACGCTAAAATGACTGGCTTGTGCGCGTAATTTCTGATGGGAAATTAACGACTTGGCCCCGCGATACCCCCCGCGCTGGAACCACGACACTGCACCACTACTGTGTGAGTGTGGCAGAGAAAAGTCAGTCGGTCATCTAGTTCAGGGTCGAAGAATGCTGAACAGATGGCGCCAGACTGGCGGACGACGAAGAGTCCCAGCACTTCATACCTTGTTGGGAGCACACGGGTGGCAGAAAAATTCGCAGAATAAGATCAAGGGGGCGGTGCTCAGCATGGCAGGAGTAAGGGCACAAGAAAACGAGAGAAGGAAGAGCAACCCAAGAGTCTGACTCAAAAGAAAAGAAGATTCCAAAACCGGCTGGTGCAGACGGAGGGATCGAGAATATAACAACAAAATTTGAAAAATGAGGAGGTACTTGGAACATAGAAAAGGCACAAGTTTTTGATCGTGACACGGCCAAATTCTTCTCACTACTCACCGACCACCTCAGTGATGATGATCAATCTGTCTTTGACGAGTACCAAAGACCTTGTGATATTTGGAAAAGATTAAAAGATAAGTACGAGAAGCCCAGTGAAGCAACAGCATCACTCTACATGAAGAAAATTCAGGACTTCCTAAAAGAGTTTGATCTAGAAGAAAAGGGCATAGCCAACGCTTGGCAAACATTACGAACGTATGCAGCCAAGCTCGAAATTTCGGATGAGTCGCTTAAAAATACTTGTCCTGAGAAATTCCTCTTCCTGATTTTGACCAAGATGCTCTCCAAGGAGTACATGTCTTTACTCGACAGATTTCGCTTGCAACCAGACTCAACTATCCAAGAAAAAGTCGACATTCTTGAAGATAAAGAACGTGATATTAAGGGCTCTGAATATGCGCACCCGGCAATCGATAAGAACCGAAAGTATAAGGAAAGGCGATCATCAGACATTACTATGCCCGATATACCAAACGAAATGCTCTGTTATAAATGCGATGGTGATGACCACCTTTATAGAGAATTCCCATTTGCTAATGGAATTAAATCCTTTGTGGTCGCGTTTTGGGAGAAATTTGAAAGACGAAAACTAAAACAGCGGCATTCAAAGCCCCCAGCAAAGAAAAACCATGTTAAATCTGACAAAAAAAAACCAAAGAACTATAAACGGGTCCCGAAATCTAAGAAAACACATGGATATACCGCACATGAAGATTCAGATTCAAGTTCAGATACCTCGTCTGACGATTACTTCAAGGAGTATACTGAATCAGGCCCCAATTCCCCCCGGTGGAAAAAGTAAATTTTTCCAAAGCTCTTATCAGTAAGAGCCCCTCTGACCACTGACCACTGGGTACTTGATACCGGAGCTATGTCCCCCATGACTGACCAGATTCAATTGTTTAGGGAGAAAATGAGAAGAATTCCACATACAACGATTCTAGTAGGGGGTGGCTGTCTGATGTCAAGTCATCGGGAGACAGCGATGGTAAAATGTGCGGACGGCTCATCGGGTCTGGTTGAAACGTTTTCTTTGTACCTAAACTGGGAGTAAATCTTCTCTTGGCAAGAAATTTATGTAGAACAGGAATGAAAGGATACTTTGATGATAAAAACATCTGGATTAAGGATGGTGATAAGATAATGCTTCATGCCATCCAAAACGATAGACTTTATATTCTCAAGCATATTGCAGCTGAACTAGAGGGAAGATCACTTGATTCAAGAACTGAAAATTTAAAGGCTTGTTCGGCTGCAGAGAAAGTGGAGCTTACAGAGGAATATAAAAATATTTATTCACAAGACTATACTTCCCATCATGATCTCTCAGAAAAAGATCTTGACCTTTCAGAGGATGATCCTGCTGAGACTAAGGAGGAAAGAGAGAGATATAGGCTCATACTAAGACGATTTGGACATTATGGCCCTAGCATAATCGGGAATCTCCATAAAGTATCCAATATAGAAAAGATCAAGATTCCAACTGCAGGAAAGAGAAGTTGTAAATCTTGCAAGATAGGTAAAATGAGGGATAAGATAAGTAAAATTCTCGCACCCCACAAGAAAGAATCACTGGAACTTATATCTTTTGATATCGCTGGACCGTTCCCAACCTCACTTCGTGGTAATAGATACTTCTTGCAAATAATCGACAACTGGTTACGCAGAATATGTTCCATTCCACTGAAAACGAAGGATCAGGCAATACAAGAAATAAAAAAGTTGAAGTTAAGAGAAGAAAGCCAGACAGGAAAACAACTAAAAGCTGCAAGATCAGATAATGCACCAGAGCTTAAGAATGTTATGAAGCAGGGGCAAAGAGAGGATGGTGTAGTCTCTGATTTCACAGCGATTGCTTCATCTCACCAAAATGGACCAGCCGAACGAAGCATTCAAACAGCTGAAATGGCAATAAGAACGATGATCGATGATCGATGATTCCGAGCTACCAATTGAATTCTGGGATGAGGCAGTGGAATATGATTCCTATATCCGAAATAGATTACCACTTGGCCCAATCATAAATGGCAAACTTACATCTCCCATGGAAGCTTACACAGGAGTAAGACCTAATATCGATCATATAAGACCGTAGGGATATAAGACCTACGGGTATGTCAATCCAAAGACTCTCGAACTAAGAAGGCATGATAAGTTGGTTGTAAGGGGAAGAGAAGGCGTATTTATGGGATTTTTAGAAAATACCGAGAAGCACACAAAGATATATGCGCCAGACCTCGGACGCGTAAAGAGAGTTAACGGCTTATGGATGAAAAGGTGAAAGGAGGCACAGTCGTTTTAAAACTAAGAGAAACGCAAATTATTACTCAGGGAACCTCAAACCAACTCCCACAGCGGAAAAGAAGAGGTCGTCCACGCAAGGATCAAAAGATAAATGAAAAAGAAAATGATTACACGGGAGAAGTTATGGATGGCATACAGCTAACATCTCAAAGTATAAATATCCCAGTGCCCATTGCTGCGACCTCAGCTTTGGATCTGGCTCTAATACCAAATGCAACTCCAGCTCTAATTTCAGAGCGAGAACCAGAGAAAGAGCAGGAGCTACCTCTAGCGTCGGTCCAAGAGTCGGAACAAATCCCAGCGCCATCGCTATCTCCAGTGCCGACATCGATTTCAGTGGAGATACCAAAACCAACAGGAAAGTTGAAAGCCACAGGAGAATTGATTGATGTAAATAAAAAGAAGGGACTTGGCCCCAAAAAGAAACCAAAAGAAAAAATAACCAATCCTAAAAGGAGAGATCTCGACCCAGACCTGCAATCTATCGCAGTTAATAAGATGGAAGTCAAAATCGAACATAAAAATAATGAAATTGAAACGAATGACGTTGATATGAAAAACGAAGTTGAAACGAGAAATGATGAGATGGAAAATAAAACAGGGGCAAACGATAACATGAAAGAAAACCAATCTCCTGAAGTGGATGAAAGTAGCAAAGTGCTCCCCATCTCGGTAGCTAAAATTATAGAGCTGCACTCAACAGTGGAAGCTAAACCAAGATATTTCTTCAGAAATAGAAAGCGTAAGGACAGTTCAGACAACCAAGAAGAAGAAAGGAGGATAAAAAAAGTCTGCAGGGCTTTATTAGCAGGACTAATGCATCCTTTGACTGAAGATGAGAATGAGGATCTCACTGCTTAAGCACTCATGGTAGCTTTCCATGACATATTGAAAGTATCAACTGAGTTAGCATTTCCCGTGCAAGCCATTAACGGAATCTCAATTCCTAAGACATACGAACAGGCCGTAAATGATAAGATTCATGGCAAAATTTGGAAACACGCGATTTCAACCGAAATCGAAGCTCTGCTGTCAAATAGTACTTGGGAAGAACAAACACTACCAACTGAAGCAAATTTGGTTTCTACAAAATGGGTATTCACAATCAAGTTGAAAAATGACGGTACTATTGAGAGGTATAAAGCCCGTTCAGTCGCTAGGGGCTTCAGCCAACAGCTCGGTATCGATTACACCGAAACTTTTGCCCCGACTGTAAGAATGGACACCTTTCGATTGTTCTTAGCAATGGTAGCAATTTTCGAACTTGAATGCCATCACTACGATATAAAAAATGTTGAAATTGGTTCTACTAATTGGTGTGATCTGCAAGGAATGTAACTTGTAGAGACATTACTACTCTGGTTATCATTCTGCGCTATGACCGTTGTATGTCATATTATACGCTAGTCCGTATTGACACACATTCACCAACTAGTTTTATTAGATAATTTTGTATATAGATAGGGCTATAGTTTGGGGTGGGAGTAATCAACAACTCCCACTTTATTCCTCTCTACAGCCACCAAATTGTTCCAACTTGATATATAGTGAAACACCAAGCCTAACAAGCGTTAAGATATTCCTCAATAGCGCATACAATATTTCTACAAAAAATGCATTTACAGAATCTGCCTCAGAAGAGGACATATATTTGTCCCCTCCAAAAGGAGTGATAGTCTCAAAAGGAAAGGTACTCAAAGCCCTGCTGAGTCTAAATGGACTAAAACAGGCTGGAAGAGACTGAAACTTACTCTTGAAGAGTTTTCTAGTGTCAATGGGTTTGAACAGAACTTAGCTGACCCTTGCCTCTATGTCCAACACGAAAAGAAAATTTGGATTTTGGTCTACGTCGATGAGATTGCTGCCGCTGCAAAAACGACACTCGAACTTACCTGGTTCTTTAACAAGCTCTCCAAAAGATTCAACGCGAAAAATCTGGGGGAGATTGAGAAGATTCTCGGCGTTAGAATAATGAGAGACCGGAAAGGTCGTTGTATCTATCTCGATCAAGAGCAATACCCATCTTCAGCTCTTGACCAATTTGGCATAACTCATGCGAAAGATAATAGCAAAAAAATTCCAGCCGCAGACTACGAAAATGTTCGTCCTTCAAATCAATCCGACGAGCGCATTGACGTTTGTGAATATCAAAAGGGAATTGGTAAGTTAATGTACGCAATGATTCTGACAAGACCCGACATTGCATTTGTCCTTGGTCGACTCTCTCAATCCATGAAAGATCCAGCAGTACACCACGGAATTGCCCTTAAGAGCCTAATGCGGTACCTACGATCAACTATCAAACAGCGACTCCGATTCGGACCAGGTGGAGCACACCCAGATAAATTTGCTATTTACACCGACGCAGATTGGGCAACCGACAAAAGTGATTAAAAGAGTATTTCAGGGAGATTTTGTCTCTATTATGGTGGACCAATATCCTGGTCATCAAAAAAGCAAACCTCCGTCGCATCTTCAAGTGCAGAAGTTGAGTACATCTCTCAGGCAATGTATGCTAAGCAAGGCCAATAGATAGCTCAAATTCTTCGTGATACGTGGATACAGCAAATTATTAACGAAAATGCAACCACAGTACAAATTTACGGAGACAACCAAGGTGCTCTAGCATTGGTCAAGAACCCACATCTTCACGAACGTTCGAAGCATATAGATATATGCTATCATTTCGTTCGCGATTTGAAAGAGAAGAAAAGACTAATTATCGATTACGTGCCGACAATCGACATGGTAGCAGATGGAATGACGAAGCTTCTGAAACGAGTTGCGTTCGAGAGGTTCAAAAAGCAATTGGGTCTAGTAGATGGATCTGGACTTCAGGGCTTGTCCTGTGGGGGAGTGTAACCAAAAATAGGATTCAGGGCAAGCGAGTAGATCTTGGCATCCGGGAGTTAGTAACGTTGACGCGTCGTAACTACGTTGTTGCTATTGTTGTTAATTACAGTTGTTGTTTATATTTGTACAGGGACGCAACCCACGGGGGTTAAAACGGTGACTCCAAACCTATTTCCACGAGTAGTTGACTTATAGTATCAAAATCTAGCACTTCCGCTTGCCGAATTATATTCTCCATTAGTGATCAGTTCACCAATTTAGGAGTAAATCGTAATATAATTTAACATATGATAAGCTTGCTCTTGAATTACAAAAACAATGCAAAACCAACATAGGCAGCGAGAATATCTCAAATAATCCCTTGAGTTGCTACAAGCCGTGATAATTCACCAAGTGTCATATTTGGTTGACATAAACGTTCATCAACAAGCACCTATGGTAAGGAAGATCTTACTAAATTAATTTTTGGCACCCATAAGGGTCAACAAACTCGGACTGTAGCCTTAAGCCTATCTGATCTAAGCAAGTGACATAATGTCTTAGAGCATGAATAACTTCACGATTCGTGAAATACGGACCACCGCGATTTTGTGCATCTATGGATCCAATTTCATGCCCATCACTATCTTTCCATTTGAGGACGGAATTGATCAGCGAATAAATAGCGGTGTGTTGTAACTCTGGTGGTAACTCAGTACAGTACGCGACAAATTGAGCTTCAAGGGACGAAAACGTGTCGGGGTACCAATGATCAATAACTCGAGGCAGAGTAGAATATCCATCGAATTTAAGGGTCGAAATAATGATGGGGATAGATTCACCATCAGGAGTAATTTGACTCAAATATTTAGATCCGGCAAAAAATTGGGCTTGGCCATAAGCCATATTTACACAGTCTTCAAACCAACGAAAATTCTCCGCGAGCAATAATTGTTCTGAGATCCGGCTTGGAGAGAAAGATTCTGTCTCAGATATTAGCGGAATTTCACTGGCAGTGGAGTTTCTCCAAAAATGGTGAATCTGTTCAAGTGTATCCCTTGATTCGCAGACTGGGTGGGATATAGCTGGATTGTTCAGTAGGGCGGCAATAGACGCGTTTTCGGTGCCGGGAGTGTGCGGTGGAAAGTGAAAGCCAGCAAAAGAGTTCGTGCCAGAGCCATCTTCAAGCTTAAATGGCACAAAATTACCCATGTCATCAAAGTGGCCGTCTTTGAGGCGATCAATGGTACAGAAAGCACGAAGTAAAGAGGCAACAAGAGGAACAGACGGAAAAAGATGATGCGACGAGCGGACCAAAAGTTCTCGATCAGTCACAGAAGCATTACTAGAATGGAGGATCGCATAAGTACTCTCGGTCGGAGTTTCTGGGAAGACAGGATAGAATCTCTGATCGGACATAGATGCAAACAAGCTCGCAAAAATCGGAACAAGCGGACCAGCGATTGGGCAACGACGATATCGACTTTCAAATTGAATAAGCCAATCAAGATCAATAGTGGAGAGAGTTCCGGCATGTTGTTTCGCATGAAGAATTTGTACATGAAAGATGACCGAGTAGTAAACTCGCACCGCGAGAGAGAAGTAGTTGGGTGATTTGCAGTGACGAAGTTCTCTATTTCTATCGATAATTCGGTCCATTTTATGTAATATTTCAAATAGGGTGATAGAACATGGATGGTACCATGAATGTGAGGTATTTTGTATCTGATTTAGGCGTACATCTTGAACAGCCAACAAGTAATCGCAATCTTTGGAATCCACGGTGGAACTCGGGTTACGACTCATCTCGTGAATGTCGAAAATAAATTTACTTGGCGACGTTTATTTCGATCAAAGGTCATGTATAAATTTAATAAAAGCCTGGTTGAACACAGATAAATGTACATGTACATGTATATGTAACTGAGCAGATCGATTGTTTTCAAATTCCTAGTAGGAACGATCCAAAGAGTTTTAGCCTGAGCTGATCAATGTTGGAAACCGTCTTGTGATGATATTAGATGTTGGTGTTGCTACAAAAAGTTATACAACGATGTGAGAATTAGACTGTGTTAGGCGCACAACATTTTTCAGGAAATGCGCGCTAGAAAAAAATGTTGTCAAAAAAGTTTTCCGAGGCCATTTAGCCTTCATTTTAACAGTTGCTACATGTATTTGCAAGAAAGTTGCTAGCTGCCACCAAAAATATCTTTTAAACAAAAGACGAATCTTTGTGAAATTTCTCGCGTGTTTCTAAAGTCATGGCGTAATGACCCTAATTTTATTTACATCAACTATGACACACTCTCCTATTAAACTCATCTTCACCTTCTTCTTCAACTTGCTCTATGTCCTCCACCTCCCTGAAGGCGTCCTTGGCCTTTATTTCCTTTCTTCTCCTTCTGTTCCATACTTGTCTTACGGCCCTGACGACGGAATCATATAATTTTTTAGTAAAATATGAAGTTTTCCTGGTATAAGAGCTAATTTTCCCCTTCATAAGTGTTTTCTGTTGCTTTATGATCGTTCTCAAGTTATTTGTCTCATGTTGGTGGATTATACTGAGCGATGAACTATGCTTCCAATATCGATTTTGACGTCCCGCATTTTCATACAGAAACTATTCGGCGTCTAGTAACAACTTTAAAGTGTGGATGACGATTTACGAATCGCAGGAGCCACTCATGTCCTAGCTTGTACTATGGTGAGAATCCAGAAGCATCAGGTGATAGGTAATACACATCATAAGTCTGCTTCGAACGAATCTCCACAAGTTCTTTCAACAACCAATGCCCTGGCGATCATCCACTTATCGATGACTCTTTAATATAGTTCAAAAGGACATTCCCTTGTGCGTTTGAAAACATCTGCTGTAGCTTACGTGCTTAAGAGCGAGTCAACTCTCTATTAACACGCCGCGTGGCTGACCTAGGACTGACTCCAAGTCGTTTTGTAGCTTGATACTATGACTTATACCACCCAAATTTGACGCCAGGTACTACCTTTGTGACTAGTCTATCATTGTTCGCTGCCAGTTTGCCTTTTTTTTGTGTCATTTTTGAGTTGTTGGGTATCTGTGAAGGAGGATTCGGAATCTGTGGTCATTATGCCGTTAGGGTCATTATGCCGTTAGGGTCATTAAGCCATAACTAACTGTCCTACAGGCGGCCTAAAGATTGTTAAGTCGCATTAGCGTCATGGCTTAAAGTGGGTTTTGTCGAAACTCCCTACCTTATCTGGGCATGATTCACTGTAACTACTGCACCACCCTTACTGCGCTTTACCTAATTTGGGAATGCTGGAAGGTGCCACAGGGGTTTTTTTCTTGGCGATAAAGTTACGTTAAACCTTAATGGACTAGCATTTTCGTGTCTATCGAACAACTAATCTAAACTAATAGCTGACAGAAATCTCAACAGATATGTATAGGCCTCGAATGGACCAGAGTAATAGTATTTCAGTAAGCCCCCCATTCATATCAAGCGTAGCAAGCCTTTTATTTTTCAGGCACGCTAGCAAGGTCCCGATTGGGTTTGTATGCGGAGGATGATGATTGCTTCACCAAAACCACCTCTGAGTTATGAGGGTTGGAACTAGTCTGTCTTGATCTGTGTTGATTTAAGGGAGGTGGAATAAACGATGAGCTCTATCACTGCTGCGTGAAGAGCTCCCATTGTGCCTCCAGAGATGAGGCAATGAGCGCCGTGAAACATCGTGAGAAGGGCAGGATCGACCGCCTTCCCTGACTGAAGAGGTACATGTAGTTTGCCCAGCTCTTCTCCCAAACTTAGGTGGGACCTTTTTTTTGACCTCCATGATGATCCCTAGAATATCCATTCACTTGGTGGAAAGGCATATTTCATCTTACTCATCACCAGGCTAAAATTCTTAAATAGAAATGACGTATCTTAGAGAAAATTGAGCTTACCTTTTCCCTCTTCAATATACGTTTCAATATGCTTGTGTAATGCCCACCAGTTATCCATGATTCATCAGTCGTTTCTCAAGCTCTACGGCTGGAACGTCCGCCTGGCATGGAAAACTGTTAAATATCATTCGTTAATAGGGCATCACGATCATGGTTTTTTATGTTGCAGTTGCAGTTGCAGTTCCAGATCAAGTTGGTTGGTCGATGAAAGCAAATCTCAGATTGCGATTGTGTGCGTAAAATGCTGTCCATATGGCCCCAGAGCGGGGGATAGGAATAAATTATCTAGCCTTCTTGGGGTTATTAAGCGAAACATACTAGGAAGACGCCTGTAATATCGACATTTACTCTCTCCCTCAAGGGTCCTGAATTTACTAGCGTTTTTGAGGGCCCGCAAAAACACAAGAGATCGACGTGGGTAAATCCTCATATATTTATGGTCTAAATTATCGCCTATTCGCGCGCTAGGTCACTTCGAGCTCTGGCAAAATTAACCGCTCACCGTCCACAATGCATCCCGGGTCGACAATCAACCAATCCCGCTTCCATCAAATTGCCATCAAATTGCCATCAGAACATAACACATCAACCTCTTTCCTCATCCCAACTGAAGGTCAGTAAGCTAATAAAATATTTATTCAATAACTAATTATACCCAGGAGCAGACTTCCCTCAAAATACCAAAAAGTAGTCGCCGCTCCGCTACCCTCGAAGAACAAATACTTATTAATATCCTCGTGATTTTTTTTCAGATGGGAGACTCAACAGACTTGAAAATAATACTATTCTGAGCCAGCCATGACCGAAAGTTCATTGCAAACATCCCGAAGTAGAGTTATGGAGAAGCTTGCGACAAAATCACAACCAGCTCTCTATTTCATACGAGGTCTTCAAGTGGTCCGCGCAGATCGATGCAAACATGTGTGGTTGGCTTTGAAGCATCCACACGTTAATTAAAATGACTAGAGGACATGCACAGGACAATGAACAACTGTCTGCTGCCGTCGCTCGACTGATGATTATTTATACTAGAGGTCTATGACTCTAACAGCACTGACTTATGGAAAACCACGACACCAGTATGCCGATAAGGCGTCAGACAGTGTTCATTGCCCATGGAGGCGCCACCAAGTACTGTAACAGTACTTAATGCTTAGCATAGGCTGGTAGCTTAACCGATGTAATTAACTAGCTTTATATTAGTCTCGTATAAAATGTCGGAACGACGCCATTACATGCATTATTTTTCGTACATGTACCCTCTATCAGGGGTTGAAAAGGTATAATTTTAAAGTGAGAAACACACTTTAAAATTATACCTTTTCAACCCCTGATAGAGTGTAAGACATACAAGTTGGCGGGTATCGTCTCCGAAATTGGCTTAGCTGAAAAGCTTTTCATAGAAATTTGTATGGCAAAACCCCTGTCGTAAATTGACTTTCACATTCAGGACCCTTGAGAGAGAGTATCTTCCGAAAACGCCTGCATGGGCCTCAAGGCGCCAAATTGGGTTAATTGAATTATCAAATTTTTTTAATCTAAAAACTCCCAAGATCCAACACTAGCACACTCTCGGAGCAACCCCTGACGATCAACACAAAGGTCAGCTGCCGAGGCTAACACTCAGCCCTCTGGCGAAATTTTCGTTAACACTCCCACTCTGGAATTGGCATCTGGCGTTATTCATTAGGGTACAAACAATGAAGGAGCTCCCACAGCTTCACTAGAATCAAGTCCCATTTGAATTCGTATCGACCAAACCTAAACCTGCGACAAACTTTTCAAACTTAGCCCTCGCAAGCGGCTTAGTCAATCTGTCAGCAATCATTTCGTCTGTGGGTATGTATTCCACTGCTATTCTTTTCTTTTCAGCCAGATCCCGAACATAGTGGTAACTGATGCCAATATGTTTTGTCCGTTCTGATAGTATGGGATTCTTCACATGATGAATAGCGCCTTGGTTATCGCCTTTTGTCTGTACGGTCATAGCGTTTTTCGCTATATATTTTGGATATCCCATATCTCGTAGAACTTGGGCAATCCATTGGCCCTGCTTTGCTGTAATAGCCACTGCAGTATATTCTGCTTCTGCCCTTAATGTTGCGACGCTCTTCTGCTTGCGGCTTAGCTAGAAGATAGCTCCCCCGCATAGTATTCCCACGGCGCCCGTGATACTTTTTCGGTCATTTTTATTATTAGCCCAATCTGCGTCAGATTAAACAACTAGAGCTTCATCTCAATTCGGCTCAAATTTGAGTCTATAAGCCACTGTCGATCTTAACTATCTAAGTAACTTCTTAAGTGCTGCCATATGATAGTCGGCTGAGTCCTTCATGAATTGACTGAGTCTTCTCAACGCAAATGCTATGTCAGGTCGAGTAAAAATCATCACAAACATAATAATGCCAATTATGGTGGAATGCTCAGATGATCTGACTCTTGTGCCAGTTTCTCCAACAGGACGCAGAGAATCATACCCGTCAAGCGGAATTTTTTGGCCTTTGTGAGTAGGTTGAGGCAACCCAAATTTGCACAGTATTTTATCAAGGTACTGCTCTTGATCGACGAAAATAGTATATCTGCTCCTATCACGAGTAATTCGCATACCAAGGATCTTTTTGATCTCCCCAGGTTCTTGGTATTGAATCGTAAGGATTGTACTTCTTTAAACCATTCCAATTCTACATTACTCTTTGCAAAAACTGCAATATCATCGACGTAGACTAGAGCTAAGATTCCTTTGGCGCCATGGGTGAAAAGACATGGATCAGCAAGAGACTGTTTGAAGCCCCACCTCAACAATTGGGAGCGAAGTAGTAAGTTCTAATTTCTGGCAGATTATTTCAGTCCATATAGGGAGCGAAGGACTCGAAGTGATTTGCCTTTAGTAACATTAACTCCTTGTGCAGGCTCTGACTTTCATCAAGGCAAAGAGTACTCTTCGGGAGATTTGCCGGGTGCTTGGGATGCTCGGTCAAAAGAGGTGATCTCCCGCTCGAGTCGACATAGTTCACCCGTATTTATCTTAGAATACTTTGCAGATAGAGAATTCCACGCTTTCTTTGGTGTGTCTTTATCCTCGATGATGTCATTATCATGAGGGCAGCATTGTCGAAGCTAATAAGTTACAACAGCCGCGTCTCTTTCCCATTTAAGTGAGCTATCGTTGGCCATCTATTCTTTCCCTTTTATGGGTTCAGATCCATCAGCGGTAGAGATATTCAGGGCGGCAACAGCGGCGGTGAGAGACTCCAAGTGAGAAGAAACGTCTTATCCTGTAGCAACATATTGTTATGGGCTATGCCCTGCATTAATTAATGGCTAGGTCAGGGACTAGCCGGTCACGGTCGGTAAGGGACGCAGATCGCAATGACATTCATATCTTTCAGGACGCGCGCTCATAAATAGGGGCACGCGTTTATGTAACTGTATATTAACCTCACTTCCCCAGTTAGTAGATAGTCATAGGAGAAATAAACGGTATTTCGTGACATATGTTCGTCGTGCTTTATTCCGATCGCTTATAGTCCATCACACATATTCTGACTAGTCTGTTGTGCATACATAGAACAGCCTTTTCGACTCGAGCCAAAGTCTTGAGTCGGTAAAAGCTTGGCGCCAGTTTAATTTCGCTAGTGCGTAGACCGGTCTTTGGAATTTCCCTTCAAAATTTTGTCACATTTTTCTATTGATCTTTTTACCTTTTTTGAGACTAGAGGCCTCTTTTCAGAATAGATGAATTAAGTTGGATGTATTTTCTTGTAGATAGAATATCTTGATTTTATGGTATCGCGATGGCGGCCGAGGTCATAACCCCTATAAAATTTTTTGCCCAAATTACAGTAAGACACGATACCAGACTTGATATTTCCTAAATGAGTTCTTGTGCAGAATTAACCTTCAAGAGAGAGTGAGAACTTCTACGTAAGTAATCTAAAAACTCCCATGATCCAACACTAGCACACTCTCGGAGCAACCCCTGACCATCAACACAAAAGTCAACTGCCGAGGCTAGCACTCAGCCCTTTTCCGAAGTATTTTTTAACAAAGGTGTTCTTTCATAGTGTGGGTTTTCCCATCAGGGTTTCCTTCGACCTGTAGCCTTCTTTCGGGTCCTGGTATATACGTTCCTACCCTTTCGTAGCTAGCTGTATTCTAGATATCCTCCATACATCTTACATTCCAATGTAATGGTGAGCTGGCTCACATCAGACACAAAGTACCCGAGACGTTATTCATATCCCCTTGGGATTTGTACCGGTTTACTTATCCGGTTTTCAACAATCCACGTAAGCAAGAAACCGAGCAGAATGAACGGACGAGTTAATCTAAAGTGGATTATCGCACGAAAGGAGATCACATTGTCGCTGATGAGCTTAGATATTTGACGATGATGCACCAGTTGGTCGGTATTGTGGACCGTGGCTACAAAATAATTAAGGTTAAACTTCCTGAGTTAACCATGGAGTATTATGATACATGTAATACATTTCATTGGACATAATTCTTTTAAACTGCCTACCAATTCATCAGCTAAATCCTTGATTAACACCATCGAACAATCCGAAATACGCTGATGGATAAAAACGCCAACTTCAAAATACATCAAATTAAAAAAAACCTGTTTATCCAATATTGTATATTACCGGTTAATGTGTATCCGCATCTTGAGTCTTTCGATCTCTTGAACCAACTCCTCGTTATCTTTACTCTTTTCATCCAGCCGCTGGCGAGCGGCAGTTCGATCTAAAATCCGTGCTTCCCGCTCTGCCTTGTATTTCTCTTCCAATTCAAATAAACGTGTTGTCCACTTGGGGTCGTAATAGTTTTGGTGTTCTCGAGCAAATTCGGCCTTTGAATCACTGCCATTTCTAGGGCGACAAATTGCGTCAGTTATCTCGGCGGACGCAGTAGAGTGATGGCGAATCGTTGATGCCCTGGATCTATCGCCTGTCTTAAAGCGTGGTCCGATGAGCGATGAATTTGGACTCCCATCTTGATAGCCACTGAATTGAATTTCTTTAGAGGCTCGTGTGACTCGTGTGGGTGACATCTCATTACCCATGGACTTTATCTGTTCTCGTAGTCTTTCAATCTCAGACCTGCCATCCATACTATCGATTGAAATCACACTACGAGCAGCTGTCTCCAACTGATCGAGCTTTTTGGAACGAGTCTCAAGATTTGCTTCTAGAGTTTGGTATTCTTTCCACAAATCCTTCTCAATAGAATTAATTCGAGACGTAAAGTCCGTGAATAATGATTCAATCTTCTTCACAGCTCCAAGTATATTTTTTGAGAAGCCTGGAAGCATAGTCGTGATAGATTCTAAAGAAGGCAGTGCACGTCCATTAATGAGACTATTATCATGCATCCAGTCAGTGCCACAAAGATCTGAAAGTCGTTTCCATAGAGTAAGGAGAAGTTGGTTACGTTCCGTCATCTGGTCTTTGAGTTGATTTTCAAGGGAGTTGATTTTCCGGCGATCATGTTGTCTCGCGTTCTCTAATTCTATTACCCTAGTTTCCTGTTGAGAGAGGTTTCGAGTGGTATGTTGACTAGTTTTTTGGAAGGTTTCAAATTGATGTTTAGTGTTACGGTGATATTGGCGTTCTTTATCAAGCAAATCTGCCAGTTTTCTTGCTTCAAGAGCGTGACTCTCGAGAAGTTCATCACGCTCTTTGATGACACGTTCTTTCTGAGAAATCGTCTTTTTTGCGACGTCGAGGTCATGAACCGTATCTTCAAGCTCATGGTGAAGCTTAGTAATCGACTGTATATTATTAGTGGAGTATAAATTACTTTAAACATACGCACCTGTAGAAAGCTTGACCGAGTGCCATCGATCTCGCCTAATGCGGTTCTAAGCTGATCCTCCAAATCGATGAGCTTTTGCTTCCATTCTGCAGCTTCAACATCTTTTTTGCGTAAGCGCTTGGCTTCATTCTTGGCGGCCGATAGTTCACTGCTAAGCTTCTCTGTTTGTTGTTGAAATTCTTGTTTCATCTTACTTTTCAAAGCTTCCTGCTCACCTCGTTCGGTGAAGAGCTTGTGCTCGAGTTCTCGGGTTCGCTCTCTCATACTTTCAATTCTTTGTTCTGCAGTCTTGGTTGCGGCTTCAAGATTTCCAATTTTGATTTTGTCATTCTCTTGTTCTTCTCGAAGGAATGAAATTTCTCCTCGACTTGATTCTTGCTGTACTGTCGTACGGCTATACTTCTCATTCAGCGCAACTAAATTCTTTTCTAATTGCTCTGACTCACGATTGGCATCTGCTAGATCTTTCTCCAAAGCCTGAATACGTTTGTTTTTAAATGTATGGTCGTCCTCAAGTCTGACGAGAGCTTGGCTCATTTTTTTCATCTCACTCTGGAGTGAATTGAAGTTTTCGGTGGTATCAGCCAATTCAAGCTGCAGGCGTTCTATTGCTGCATTGGCTTCATCAAGTTCAAGCAACAGATAATCAGATTCGTTCGCTGCTTCTCTTCTGACATTGTCGAGCAACAATTCCACTTCTTCCTGGCCATGTAAGGCTTCATCACGTTCTGACTGCATTCGGAGCAAATCATTTTCAGCCATATCAAGAGCTTCACGCATCGTGTTTGCCATTAATTCTGCTTGTTTCTTATGTGCAACAGCGGTCTCAAAATCTTCCATACATGATTTGAGTTCTCGTTGAAGTTCTTGATTTTCAATTTTGAGCCCGTTAATTCCATCCCGTAGCTCAGCGTTTTTGTTTTCAAATTCTTCGCGTTCATTTTCATTAAGGTTTGTTTCTCTGATTCCATTGCATGTCTGTGATAATGAAATGTGGTGGGATCTAGAGACAGGACGCTCCATAATACTACTACCAGCCGCTGAGCCCATACGATGAGTGAACTTCAAATCTTCTATTTGTTGATATAGGATATCTTTTTCACGATTGCGCGAAGTCAACATTGAGGTTTGAGCACCAACTTCACGACGAAGTTCGGCATTTTCATTTCTCAACTGCTCACTTTCCCTTCTTAATCCTTCGACTAAAGTGCTTCCAGTAATAACCGAGCCATTGCGATCTTCTAAACGATCAGACATGCTGGATTTCGGTCTGGTCAGTGATGCTTTGCGTTTTTTTGTGATGTTGTAAATATTAGTAGTGTGATTGAGTCCAGGAATTCCAGATGGCGTGGGCGTCACTGTTTTAAGTCGATGGATTTCTTCACGAAGTCTCTGATTTTCTTCGTCAATGCGTCCATAACGCGAAGTCTCTTGTTCAAGCAGGTCCTTCAGAATATCTATTTCTTTACCAGAATCTGTCGTATCTTGACCTCGACGCTCGCCTATTTTACGCACAATTTCGGTGAGATGCCTCCCTTGGTTTTCACGGGATATCGCGTCTGATCGAAGCTTTTCAATTTCTATGTCATATTCTTTTACTTTTTCACGCAGGTACACGAGCTCTTCTTCCCACTCAGGCGAAGCCTCCTCGTCTATCCATTTTGGACTCCCATCGTAATTTGAGCTGCATTGTGAAGGAGATGGTCGATCCTCTTCTTCCTTTAGCTGCTTTTCAAGCTCTTTAACCTTTCGCTTCAAGGCCTTGTTGTCCCGCTGAATAGTTGCAAGTCCTGTTTTAAGTTCAACGTTTTCAGAAATCATATCCTTAACTCCCTCTTCAGAGAGCTTGTCTAAACGATCACCAAGAAACATCACTTTTAGTTTTAGGTCAAAATTTTCTTTGGAAAGCCTTTCGATTGTGCTGCTCTGTTCCTTGAGAGTCAAATTCTCCCCGGCCCGACTTAGAGAGGGCCCAGGAATATTAGATTGACGACCAGGTGATGGGACTCTATTCTTTGAGCGATATTCTTTAGCAACTGCTTCGGGAACATGGACGTTGCGGACATGCCGTGCTATAATCGTATCTGTTGGTGCTGTGAGACTTCTACTAGAAACTCGTGGAGTCTCAGGTGGGGAAGAAGCTCCATTGCTTTTTGATTTTTGATTCTCTGCTCTTAATTTTGATGAAGTATTATTAGCGCCTGGATAAGATTCATTTTCCGAATTGAGCTCGGATGCCATGCTACCTAGGGATATAGAACGCGAGAGTGTGATACTGCTATGTCTTGAGATCCCACATGCTGGGACAGCACCTCCTGCTTGCAGTGCATAATCTAGTCCAACGTTACTGTCACCTATTGATGATATTGATGAGTGTTGGCTCTTGGGTCGACTCCCTAATAATTTTGAGCGACGACTGGCGTACTTGCGAACGTGGAGTAGCCCCTCGCTTTTGTTGCCTGAAGTTTTCTTACTGTTTATGTTCTTCTGAGTCTCGAAGTGCCGCAAGGTGGACTGTCCATCGGAGGATTCCGCACCATCATCCTCTACCGCGACAGCACCTTCACTTTCCCCGGGTTCATTAGAGTAGTTACCTATATCTTCGGAAATTTCGCTTTCGCTTTCAACAGTCGGTTGAAGTTTCGATTTTAATTCGCCGGGGGTTAAAGTGGAAGCTCTAATAGTGAAATTGGGATTCGATAAAGTGGCAACCGTTGGCAGAATCGATGAACATTCTTTTTTTTGTGGGGCCTCTTGAAATATTTCCGGGCTAGTTGACAGACCGACTGAATTTAAAGGGGCTTCAGAATTTGATTGGGAAGGAGGACAAGCTCCATCGAAGACATAGGTATCATCGGCACCTTTCTTTCTATCTACGGCTATAGGAGATAGTGCTGGCATAAAACTTGACTCGACATCGTTCAAGTGTCTGTGCATCTCAGTATCATCTAATGGGTCTAGATTCGCATCGCTGATTGAGTCTCCATTCTGGCTATTGAAAATTTGACTGCTATTTATCTGCGGATCCAACATAGAGCTGCCTGAGTCTCGACTGGGAGCTTGATTGATTGGACCATTTGTTGTCGCACTTGCATTGGAGAGATCAACTTCTTTAAGAGAACCATTAGTTTTATTGTTCTTCGTCAAAATAGTTTCCGCTGAAATACTATGTGACTGCTGGCTGTCCGCTATATGTTCATGTTTTCGCGTCATAATTTCGACTTGAGGAGCGTTGCATTGAAAGAATTATAATGAGAGGTCTTGACGCGATGTAGGCGAGTTGCTAAAGGACGGCTTTGTAAAGAGAAGAACGTAAGAGTACTAGAACGTATATAAAGCGATGACGCATGAGATGCCATTGCCCACCCTAGTTGACGAAATGGCAAGGTGAAGGTTTAGGCTCGACAGGAGTTCAACTTGGGATTCAAAAGCTTGAACCTTGGACGCCCAGGATTGGATATCCAAACCACGTGATTTATCGGTAAACAAGTATTATTTTTGGGATATTCCCATTTCCCGATAAATAGAGCAGGTACGGGGCTACAGGGCTAAATCTTTTGCCCTTGCAATAGTTTTTTTTTTAAATCATTCTTGTGTATGCAGCCTGAAGCTATGACACGTATGATTACGGAAGGTGTGTTTCTCAAAGAATGACTCATTTTGACGTTCTGGAACACTCATACTCAGATTTCATTTGCAAATACCACTACGAGGATAACGTCTTGCGACATGTAAACTCTTCCATGAATACCCACCACAGGGAAAAGCGGGAAAAACCCATGGTTATCTGAATATGCTTTCATCAAGCTATGAGAAAAACACCACCGCGAGAGAGAGTGGTTAACGGGTCTTACTGGATTCGAACAAGCTTTCTCCTGTCTCGAGTGGGGCATGTGTCCAAGCTGCCCAGACTCTACTTGGGAAAACGGTCCGGACGGTGTACCACACCACCATCCGACCCTGGGTGAGGGTCAGCGATACGTAAAAAACCAGTGATACGTAAATTTTCCCATTTGGACTTCAATTTTTCAACTTCAATTGAACATAACATAACAACTATGATCTTAATTTATAATCGGATTCGATAGAATTAAGTCTAAATATCTTCTCTATCATTCAACAAATTTTTGGGAGATTTTATTACTATTCCATAGCGCTGTGAGCGTTTAGAAAAAGAGATCTAAATTCCAAACCATCAAATCTTGACTTCATTTACAAATAACTTAACAAGTACATGTAATTACGATTACTTTTTTACATAAAATTAAAGCCTGGTTTCTTTAGTATTGCGCATGAAAATATTGACTTATTTTTATGTTGTTGAATGATTCTGTAACGTTTTGTTTTCTATCGACCCCTATTCATACTCCGCCAGCGATAGCGATACGTAAAAAAAGGCGATTGCACCACAGACCCTCGGGGAAAAAAACATTAATTTAATGTATATATACATTATATCAAAGTAAATAAACCTCAAACCAATGTAAACAAACCTTTTTTGCGCAAGATCATGAATTTTTCATTCAGTCAATATTTACATTGAACAAAAACTACTTATTTGTTTACAAAAAAGAGCACACGTGATAAATAAACTTACCAACGATATTAAGTAAACAAATATCAGATGCGCACCCAGTTTTCCATTACAACTTAAATTATATTTAATTATAACACTAGTACAGCGCACCTTTTCTTCTCATCATCGTTTTACCATTCATTTTAATGGACGTGGATTGAGCCCCTCTCTGTATTGCGCCGCTGCGACTTCCGCGAACTCCGCGACCCCCACGACCTGCAATCTTAGGCAGCTTTGATATAGGTGATAAATCTTCATCAGTGTCAGCTAAAGAAGGGTTTCTTGAGAAACTCCCTGCCTCATTTAATTCAGTGTCATCATCAGACTCATCATCAAACTGATCTGAAGACTCATTATCAGACTCATCATTACCTATATTGCTTCTGCCTATTTTACTTAGTTCTTCCAATAACACGGTCATGGCTGCCTTACCTAAGGCATGTGCCTCTCTCAAAGCTTACCTTCCCTTATTTTCATGCTTCCTTTTGTCGACTTTCTCTGTCAACTACCGAAACGCATCATCCTGGCGGGATGTAGGCCGTCTGCCATCTCATGGTCGCTTTCCGAGCGACGTACTACTTTACGATTGTCTGGTTATAGGCTGCGCTGGTGAAGAAAGAGTGGGTGGTGCAGCCGACTCGGTGCCAGGAAGGCGGTTTTCCAGCAAAGCAACGATGCTGGCCAATTTGGTATCATTTTTGGCCTCTATTCTAGCTTCACATGCCGCCATAGCCTCGTCGATATTCGTCGCCGGTGGAAGATTCGATGTTGCTGCGCCTAGGTGATTCCTTGAAGAAGTCACTGATGGCAACGCATCACCTTCCACCGTATTCATGCCACCTTCAAATGAACCCTGCGAACTCCCCGCACGATAAGGTCTCCATTTAATTTTATGAGCAGCTGTCTGTTCGTTAGCTAGCAATGATTCGCATTTGATAAATAGTTGGTAAATACCAACTCCCTTAGGGCAAGGTCGCCGGAGTTGAGAATATATCCAGCTTTCCTGCGTGCAATACCCCATTCACGCGTGATATTATGGTGATATGTTTCGACCAATTTCCCTAACTTCTCGTAGGTACGTAGACCGGCCAGTACCGTACTTTCGGGCATAGGTAATGTGCGGAGGTCGTATCCATTCTGGCGTGAAGCTCGACGATTGAGCGAAGATGATGGTTCTTGTTACTGTGAGGACATAATTCTCTAATGGTTTGTTCTGGCAACTCAAGGAGACTGGATGGCAATAGATGTTTATACCAAATTTCACTAAGTAACGTCATTAGTTTCATTTAGTATGTGGAAACATATAGACCGTCTGTGTGTCATCCCAACAAGAACTGTTAAAAAGAGAAATACCTGGCCTCTACAGGCAGGAGCCCTAGAAATTGGATAACAAGAATTTGGATACTGGAAAGTAAAATTTCATAACTCCGTTTGGCGTCTCCTAGCGTATGTTGGTATGCTGGTGTGTCCGTGCGCTTATCCTGTTAAAACTAATTGTAATGATTTTCACATATAATGTCATCATTGTCCTACTCTTGAACAAGATTACGTTTAACGTCTCGCAACCTTCATCGCAATAATACGATTAGGATTAATAATTTTCCCACCATGTCAGCTGGAAGGCGCTATGAATGCCGATATTGTGACGATCAAAATGCTTCACAACATTTTCTTTCTCGCAGTCAAATTTACCGTCACAAGCAAAACTTACTTCTGCGGCAACAACAACGCGGAGAATTCCTTTACGAAGACCACAGTCAGGATGACAACATCCAAGGCAATAACGAGATATATAACGACGATAGCCTGATCGAAACTGATAACCTGATTGAGAGTGATAACCTATCAACACTTGAGCAAACAACTGTAGATTACTCGGAATACGAATATGATGAAGACGATTTTGAAGGTTGTAAGTATAATCCTATCTAGTAGTCCTAAACAATAACAACTATAGAATAGCTAGCGAACTTAAACCTGAAGATATTCGCTTCATTGCCTTTGCTTCATGGCAAGACCAAGCTTCTGTTAGCAACGAACAGTACGAAAATCTTCGTACAATCGTCTTCAAATATT
>JAKRRZ010000064.1:0-36707 GCA_022627015.2 Podosphaera aphanis
AGCTACCACAGGTATAAATACCATGAAATGGCCCTCTCAATCGCCCGGCCTGAACCCAATTGAGCACCTATGGTGTCTGGTAAAACGCCGACTTGGAGAGTACCCGGAAACGCCGAAAAGTATGCACTAATTGATGAAAAGAGTAGAAGACGTCTGGCAAAATATACCTGAAGATTCATGTCGTACATTAATTGAGAGTATGCCGTCAAGGGTTCTGGCCGTAAAGTAGGCAAAGGGGGGTCATACCAAGTATTAGAATAACGCGTCTAAAAATGCGCAATAGACATTGAGTGCCAAGACCAGCGCGAACCTTACAATTAATCATTATTTTTACAAAAACAAAGTTGGACTCATTCAAGAAATGGCTTAGATTTTATTTGCACCTAGAATTTTTAAATTTGAAGAAGTTGTTGCAGAGTTATAGTAAAATTTAGTCAACGTGGTGGTTTCATTGCGCACTTTTAGACGCTACTCTACATCTCTGTCAGGATGCTCACATAAAGTAGATCTTTGAGCGCTATAGTTTAGAAAATAGTGGCACAGTTGACTGTCCATCCGCTTCAGGTAGTGATATCCACATGGTGAGATTTGAGGGGATAGCTACCACATCCGAAATTTCTGAGCACCAATCAGAGATCGACTTTCTTCTTTATCTTGCTGTCGGATTAATTGGAACAATATTACGGACCAGGGACTGGCGTTGGGGTAATGTTTGGGATTACGTAACTTTGTAGCACGTGACATTATATATATAGATATTTCGTTACGCGGTGAAAGTTAGAGAGATAGCCATTATTTGATCACATATAGTTCTATGTTATGGTTCGGCATAGACAGGCAAAGACTCCATTAATGGTACAATAAAGCTACAGATCTATCTAGCGATGTACAGAGTATTTATACAATTATTGAAGTCGTTAACCAAGTAGCGACGAGTCTCCCATATTACGTCATACTACAATAACTCCATGAATCCTTATCCTTACGCGCCTATTAACCACGCCACATAGTCTCATATAACATTCTACATTACAAACCACTGCTAATATCGCGTGTTCGTGAACTTGAACTGTTCGACAACTCACCGCTTAGCTAAATTCATAGATAACTTCGACCATGAAGAATCTGTGCTCCCGCTCGGCAACAAGAGGCCCAGTACTCGTTCAATCGTCACCGTACGAAGCTCGAAGCATCTGACCTCTTGCGTCCACTATTCATACAGCTCCTGTCTAACGGTGGTAGCTTTCTGGCTCGCCTAGATATAAATCGGGTACTACTCCCCCAGCGTAGTCAACCGACACTTGCTGTGCATACTCGATCCGATATTGCGTATCAGTGTTCGACACTCACCCGGGCTTTGACTAATCCATCTCCCCAACACATAAAAGCTGCTGCTAATCGCATTTTCCAGGACCTTGCGAGCACGATCAATCTTGGTATTGTGTATGATTGTTATATCTTGACGTAATGATGTAGAATATTTACTACTTTTGTTTAGGTGCTGAGCAGCAGAGATAAATACATGTGCACGTACGGCTTTACCTATGGTCTGTGCGTCAATAGCGCCATGTTATTCAACGATGATGGTATGCTAGGAGTACGTCCGAGCAAGCTACATTCTTTTCCCGACTCTGACTGGGGAGGCTGTCGCAATACTAGAGTAAGTACCGGTGGTAGCATATTCTTCTTGGGCTGGTGGAATTATCTCCGCATCGACAAAACGTCAGACGAGTGTTTCACTATCTTCGACTGAACTTTTCATCTTTGATAGCTTTTAACTTCTGAAAACAGTGTTAGAAGTTGCTTTACGGTTCGAACTACTATGATTTATCTCCCAGTAAGTGATCTATTTGTTTTGGGCGCTGTAACTTACGTTCTTTGTCAAAGGTCATCACATTTACTGCAGGTTCACCCCTCGTAATAGCGTCCAACTTGCTAAAATTTTCATTGACTGGATCCATTGAAATCTTCCCTATTCGATTCAAGGAATATATTGACAGTCATGTGTTGGGGTCGCAGTTGTTGCACTTGATTAAACGCAAGGCCTAACTCTTCCTACTATGGGGATAATGGATGACCTTCTGACGAAAAACGTAATTTACAGCGCCCAAAACGAACAAATCATATACTGGGAGATAATTCATAGCACTCTTTTTAGTAGTTAAAAGCCTTGTTGGTGCCCGTTTTGTTAAAACCTCTTGAACCCACCTGCGGACATCCTTATACGTCACGTCGAATCATCGAATCACCGTGATCGTTTTTTGCATACAAATTTTGTCTCCTGTCTTTGTAATTAGCTTCTAGTTGATCTTTCATCTCTTTTTACTCAAAAAAATCGAAACTGGGTGAGTTGCGAGTGTTTTTTTAGGTAAGTAGTAACATTGTGTGAATAGTTGGTGAGCTGGAGCCAAACCAAAACTAAAAGTAGGACGTGACACGGGTAAGGAGTTTCCATTATGAAACCCCATTCTACGGAATTATTTCAGTGCACTTCTTTAAATAGCAAGGATCAGTTTTTTAAACCCACTGCAAAAATAATCCTCTGAGACTCTTTTATTATCTAAATGCTAAGTCGTTTATGTGTTATTAGGTTAGAGCAAATCAACCATTTTTCGACTTTACAGGCTCAGATCATGATCTATCTCCACATCTAATGCATGCACAATATAAAAGTAACTAACAATGCCATTATTGATTCGGCAATTGATCCAAATGGCATACTAGCAGCGTTTTGAGTTGGAAAAGGTATTACACTGGGTATGAGCTGAGAGCTTCCAGATGGCTTTATAGTAGAACTGTTAGTTCCTGAAAGGCCGTTCGGAATAGCCCCTGGTCCAGTATTATTTCCAATCTTTTCTTCAATAGAAGGAGAGAGTGCTGCTCCGCTCGAGACAACAGGTATATTTATGTTTGATGCCGATATATTAGTAATGCTTGGAGTAAATTCCGAGTTAGATTTGGAGCAAGAAAGGTCGAAGAGAGGTGTGCTTCCAGAAACAACACCAAAGCTCGGATCAGGTGAAGAATTATTCTCAGTATCATCAAGGGTGAACCACCAAGTATTGACGACGCCAAAGTTTGGACAACCAACTTGATCCCAGTATACTTTGGCATTTGAGGTGCTTGTCTCAGCTTGGCCTGATTTTGAGCCACTTACCGGCCAGCCTGTTTCAGTTATCCATACTGGTTTGCTACCAACTGCCTTTTGTGTATTAAGCACAGCTTGCTCAAAAAGACCAGCTCCGTTCTCAATAATATTGGCCTGTGTATTTTGAAAGTATGGATAACTATTATGAGTTAGCAGGGTCTCTTTAGAGACATCTATAAGCCTACGCATCCATCCCGATCCAATCCGAAGCATCGATAACAGCTTGATTAGAACTATTCACCCAGGCTGTCCAGGTATCAACATGACCTATTGGGCAGGAGCTTAGGCCAGTATCAGAAATAGCCAATCGAACTTGATTAATATAATTGGCAATAATCGAAGGCTCGGCACCATATCCTGACTTAGCCGCAATACCAATTGGAGAATTTCGATAGAGATCTTCGCTACCTACTGAAATACCAGCAACTAACTTAGTGAATGGGGTGCCGTATTGAGTAATTGCAGTTTTCAGAGCTTTTATCTCATTGATCATCTGATCCTGTCCAGCGGAGACCCAAAGACCCAAAAGAAGAGATGTATTTTCGGCAATAGCAGCGGGTATGGCAGAGGTTGGATCACTCACAGTTCCTCCTTGCTTTAATATATAAGCATTGATGCTCGACACAGGAAAATATTCAAATAACTTACCACAGTAGTATATAAACGAGCACTTGTAAAACCCGATGTCCCAGGAAGATTTTTTGCCGTGTTGAAGAGGGATTCAAAATCTGTCTGAACCCGATAGGTTATTCCATCACTTTTTGTTGCACCATAATTAAAGCCCTGAAAGGCAGCGCTTGCTACTTGGAAAAAGACGCCCACACCAAGAAGTGTGGATGAATGCATGATCAGCTACAACACCTCAAGAGTGTAGTGAGAAAAGATTCAGAAGCAAAAATGACCGTTAAAAGGCAAGAATTGACGGAGGGAATTGAAGAAACGAACTGAACTGATTTTATCGTGTGATGCCAGGGAGGGCAGCTTTATATATATGTTGGCTAAGATACTGCCATAACTCGGAAGGAGGTTAGGATCGTGATCATGGTTGCGCTTGCACTTTACTCTCATACCACTTTGGGAAATTCCGAGGATCTTTTATCAATAATTGTAGTTATGAGGCAGTTGCGATTTAACAAAAAATTTTATGCTCAATACTAAGGATATTTAGCTGAAAATCACACCGTTATCACACCGTTATCAGGCAGGAATCAGATATATATGCCAAAATGAAGAAACATCCGTAACTATAAACACTGTATAGATAACGAAGGAATATGTGAATCAAAAGTAATGTAAGTATTAGCTTCTAAGCATCTTGCTGTTGCCAATGGCTGATGCTTCTGGGCATCTAGACCGAGCTTTACCTCATGGATGTATTAACCTGATTGAAAATGTGTGAGTTTCACCTTCTCCAGCCACATCCATCTTCCTTTCAAGATTTATTGCATGATGATGCTACTTATAAGCCCTCATAGATTGAATAAATTTCGGTGATTTCTATCTGATAAGTTGTCCTCGGGAAATTTAAGGGTATCACCAGCCTAAACTACTTGTGTCCATGGCGTTTGATACTGTACTACCAAGTGCTACTCTCTATGAGAGTCTCAAATATATCATGATGAAATAATTTGAGTAGTTTACTAAGACAGGGGCAACATCTATCTCTACTTATGCTTTACACTCAAAGGGACCTGTTTATGAGATGATCACCGCATGTTCTTTGTAACATAAAATGTGGAACACTAAATAGGTTATTGAATATTTGTATCGTATACCACCTTAGCGCAAGGATCCTGTTTTGAACTTCGGTTAAAAATTCGCTAACGGTCCCGAAGGCTGAATTAACAGCTTGAAATGCCGTTATTATCAATATGAACCACTGATTTACCGCTAAGCACTGCGAGCGGCCTTAAAGCGGCATTTCAAAATCCCCTTCTGACGCCAAGGTACTTGATGACTTCTAATTATAACCCTTAAAATAGAATTGAAGATGTTAAAGACATTCTAAGGGTGCATTGTTTGGCCCGTAACTTTTTTGAAGAATGCAAAATTTCTTGCAACATCTAGGATGATTGAATTGCTAAATTTTCACACAACTCAAAGACTGCTATCAGTCGTGTAGCACTTCGGAATTTGAGAGAAGCAAACAAAGCCTCAACATGTCATTTAAGAGAGTTGCAGATTGTTTAGAGCAAGCAGAGCCCCGGTTTGCAAATCGAATATATCACGTGATGAAAATAGAAGTGTAAAATCCACGAATTAGTTTCAGGTTCGAACAGTTCAAAGACTGGAAGTTGTCTTTGCGTTGAATAGAAAAAGGCTGATCATGGGATAAGTGCCATCTGAATGCTTATCTAAGGTTTTACTTCTTGTTCTATCCATAGGTCGAGCAAATAATTATGATGTTATTACCAACCTGCACTGGTGGAGTCCAAGTGCCTGCTTCAACATACTTTTATCACATGAATTAGATAAATGACGATCAGATGACTAACTATCTTTAAGTAGTCTTTAAGTTAGAATAAACAGATGCCTAGATCATTTAGCTATTTGATCTTCTCATGTGACTATACCTTAGGGGGAAACTGTAGCACATGTAACAACCCTCAAAGAGGTACACCGAAATATTACTCTTCTCTCTGCATTGTTTTATTTCTGAAGTTCCGTGATTCTTGTCCAAGTCTTCTCTCTTGCTTGGCTTCTCGGTGGAAAAAAATGGAATAATTTGCGCCACGACTTGAGATCTTGGTCAGAAAAAGTAAAGTTCCTGTTAGCGCATACTTGATCATCAACTAGGCAGATGTTATTGCCGTTGAAGCGCACATAATCGTCATTAGAAGTCAGAAGCCACTGACCCTGTTGGGGCATCAAGAAGAAAAGGTCGTTCAGCAGCCTCATGTAGTGACTGGTATGTGCATGAATGATATGCAAGCCAAAGGCCGCCACTTTTTTAAAAAACACGTGTATAAGCAAGTAGAAAGCTACTAAATTGGAGCTTAATGAAGTAATTGCTATGCATCGACATAGATACTTGTACTATCCTAGTCGGCTAGCCGCTGGATCAAATTGTTGCAAAGCTTTTGTCTGTTGAACTGATCGGCCCGTAGATACTGGTAGATTGCGCTCTACCTCAATAATTAAAACTCAATGGCCATCCATCTACTATGGTTATATTATCCGTGAGTTTCCACACCCTTCGCTGCTACTTGAGGCGGCGAGAGCAAGAACGAAGCAAGTCTCCGAAGACCCCTCTCTACCCCTGCTGTGCTAGCCAAAGTAGTAGAGTTATCTAACTTGAAGACTCTGATCATATTAGAAATCGGATCAAGGGAATAGACGTCATTTTACATCAGAAGAACGAGATGAGATTTCAGCCGGGGCATGAGATATCTGCCTAGTGTATATATCGAGTTTCACCTCCAACACCGCGCAGCTTCCTTCAAAACCTGTATGGCCAATAGTGACGTACTTCGGCATCGGAAATTACTATGCTCGTGTGGATTAGACAACGGACTAAACAGAGAACATCCCACTGCTCTCAGCCTCAAATCTCCCAGGTTGCCTCGGAGTCAGACCTACGCGGCCATTTGGTTCGTTGATGGGAGGAGAAACAACCAATACTGACATCCCGTCGATGGGATGCTGTTGTGTGCCCTCCTGACAAGAAAGTTCTCAGTCTCCATAGAAACCTCCGCAAGGCCGAAAGCCCTGTTTTAGTCTAGTTTCGGACAGGCCGTAATAGCTTAAAGATCTTTTTAAAGCGAGCGAAGGGAAATGGGAATCGAGGACGATGTTTATCCATACAATCTTGGGAGGGAAAACGCGTGACACGTCCTGCTCGACTGTCCAACGGAGAATCACCGACGTAGGGCCTTATTTGAACGTGTAGAGGACTTACCGTCTAACATCTCTATACAGCGGCTTCTCTCCGACCCTCGCCTTGCTCCACATACATCCCGGTGGATAATTGGCCTCCAGAGACTCGCGCAGTTTCGCAAAGTGAACCTTCTCTTGGCGGAAAACGGAGCGTGGGGATAATCCTTTGCTGGCAACCTGTTGACGTTAAAGTAGGGACATATACAACTTTCTATTTTCATTCATGTATAACTTCACATTCTTGATATCCTTTTCTCTGGGTCTTTATCTTTAAGAACCAGGTTGTTCTTCCTGCGAAGGGGTTTCCTGGGACGACGCACTGATGCTCTACACAGCTCTATTCAGCTATTTAACAGCCGGTTCCCGTCCTACTGCACTCTCGCTTATGGTCGGGGAAAGCATTTGTAGCCGGAAAGCACTTACATGTATTACGTTTCATAAATCGCGCATAAACTATTCACCAAGTTTTCTCCAGTATTTCATAAATCTTCAAACGCTAAGTCAAAAAGGTCTTAGCATGTTCGACCACTGACGACCATCTTGAATTTATCTCAATTATTTTCATCACTATCTAGTACAAAATTTACGACTATTACGCTCCAAATGTAATCAAAATATTTCCATGTCATTTTTTTTGTGTTATTGCACGATAATTGAGAAGTTGATGATGCAAAGAAGTTATTGACCAACTTAGTGGTCGAACAAACATCTTTTTGATTTAGCGTTTGAAGATTTTGTGAAGTGCAGAGAAAACTTGATGAATAATTTATGCACAATTTATGAAACGTATTAAGCAAAGTCAATAACCTTATGTAATTACATGTCATAAATCTTGACATAGAGAAGATTCACAGTCATTCTTTTAGGATTCCTATTCATTTATGCCCGTCTCAGCCGGCTTCGTCTTAACGTAACCATCCCCAGGACCCGTCTACAAAGAACTTCCACGACTGTCCCATATATGTAGCGCAAAGGACGTTCGATTCAGATTTATCACAGGTTTTGTTTGGGCCTTCTATGCGTGGCAGATTAACCTCTGCATGGCTTATTTTAGATCTAAATGCGGCTACCCGTCGAATTAAGTACGAGGGAATCAGAGGGTTTTCACCTGAGGATATTCTTACAGGACTACCCGTCACGTCTTCCTTTGGCGCATGGCCTTCGGTCATGCTGAATGCCTTGCTACCTATCCGAGCTGATGTAAATACAGGTACGTGAAGCTGGCTCGGAAGTATTGAAAGGGTTAAGTCGGGCGCTTGTTGAGCACTGCTATAGCTTGGAAGATCATGTATTCTGGATACCTTCCACACCAGACGACGATAACTAGTATACACATACTCATATATTCGTCCAATATATATTGCGCCTCTGACACTTGAAGTTTTCTTCATTTCAAGCCAAGCACCAGTTGTCGCACTCTTTTAGCTTCGTCGTACTGATCATTAAAACTTTTCAAATTACGAAGCTGAATGCATTGTATTTTTTTGGTAAAATGTAGTTAAACAAAAAGCTAATCTCGTGCAGACTGTTTTTATATTGGTTTTAGTAACTGCATCCTTTCATAGAGGTAATTGATCAAACTAGTAGACACAGCTCATACGTACTGAATAATGTTGTATTTTATCTAAACACGGAACATATTCTCATCATAGAATTTACAGAAAGGTTGTGGCGTTACCTATCTATTCTCAGGCTGTGATGTTGCTTAAGTTGTGGAGTTCATGATTCTACACTGTCGGATAGAGACAAATTTCAAGTTGTGCATTTCGCTGGTGTAGATTCTGGGAGCCTCAGGCATAATTTTTTGTAGATTTAAAGTGGGCTGAGACAAATGTAATATGTAATGCAACTGACCTAAGTTTCTGGGGTCTCTCAGTGCATCTCCCTCAATTACAACACGTGCACTTTTAACAAGATCGAATAAACCATCAACGACAGTTGATTCAGGTGCATCTGAGCACTTCAAATGGAGTTAAAACAGACTTTACTTCTCTTCAAGGATGGAAGGAACCGAAAACTGTGCAGATTGCTAATGGTAACATTTTACAATGCGAAGGATACGGCACAATATCATTTACGACAAATGGAAAGAAAGTAGATCTAAAAGAAGTCTGGTTCGTTTCTGATTTTGGAAATACGCGACTTCCGTCAGTTTGGGCATTTAATAGAAGGGGAATAGATGTGATATTTTCCGAATATCATTGTCGCATTAAACGAGGAATTCAAGTCCTGTTCGAAGCACACGGTCAAGACGGTGTTTATAAAGTACCTACCAAGTCGATCCCGACAGCAATGCCAGTCACCGAGATCAAAATGACACCTAAACTAAACCCTGAAACTGAATGGGATATCCTACATCGAAGACTCGGCCACATCAACTACAAAGACGTCGATTAATTATTGAAATCCAGTTGTAATGGTTTATTGTCTAATAATAAGCAGCCAGCTTCGATTGGTGCGAAATCCTGTGAGGCTTGTCTAGCTTGCAAGATAAAAGAGCATTTCAATAAGAAAACTAATAGACGAGAAAGTACAATACTTCAAAGGGTACACTGCAATATTTCTGGAATCCAGTCAACGTCAACAAGAGGTTTTCGGTACTATCTTCTTGTGGTTGACGATGCGACAAGAATGTGCTGGATCAGGTTGCTGAAGATAAAAGAGATGGGTGAAGTTCTATCAGCATTCAAACAGATCAAAGCTGAAGCTGAGTTACAATCTGGCAACAAAATTGTTTTTATACGTGCTGACAATCGTAAAAGCGAATTTGGCACAGCCTTTCAAGGTTACTGCAAAGAAGTAGGTATAAAGCTAGAGCCAATCCCGCCGTACAAACACTCAATAAATGATGTTGCTGGAAGATGGATGGGCATCACAGCCGTAGTCGTAAAATCGATGTTATATGAAGCGCAATTACCGCATCAAATTTGGGACTATGCCATCGAGCATGCCGTATTGATCGAAAATAGATCTCCTACACCAGCGTTATCTTTTCCCAATGATGACAATTTCAACCGAAACACTACTCACAGCGCATATTTCAAAAGACCTGCAGATCTCGAGAATCTAAGAGTTTTCCGCTGCAAAGCCGACCTTTTATGTCCTTCCGATTTAAACCCCCAGAAATTGCAAGCTCGTATAAGGCAAGGGAAGTATATTACGGTCGGAATGACCTCATCTAAGATATAGAAGCTTTTAGATACGCTGACGTTGAGAGAAACTGTGTCTGCAGATACTAAATTCAACAAAAATGACTTTCCCAGAATTGATTTGCTGCGCTTCATATTTCCAGGTAAACTTTAACAATTAAGACCTCTTGAACAGGGAAATAAACACCAACCTTGGCCTATCGTAGCCAGGTAGAAAGGAGTTAAACAATCGCGTCAAAAATACGCTGAAATTCGTTCTTTCCAGGAAGATATTCATCAAGCTGATAATTCTAAATTGCTAAATATCGCCAGTAGCCTAAATATGGCTAATAATAATCGCTCAAATATGGCTGATAAATTGAGTATTAAAAATTGCCCAGATATGGCTACTCATAATGGCCCTGATATAGCCATTGAGGCGTCTGATCAATGTTCTCTTCTGGAACCTTATACTGTAGCTGATGCTATTGCAAGGGTAGATGATGCGATACATGCACCTACCATTTTACAAGATACTCCTAAGACATTAGATGAAGTACTTGATACTACTGTTATGATATCGCCTTCCAATGCCGACGAATGTTCGTGCATTGTGAGGTACATGTACATGAGTGCATAAGTGCATGTAGCTAGAATAGAAACGAAATGGAGGACTACTCTAGAATGTTCAAGAATGAGGAACAAAATTCCAGTATTTGTGAAGAAATGTAATTGAAGGTGTATCTACGTCAGGTAGTTAGTGAACTTGCGTGTGTTATCAATCATTCATATTTACTGTTAATTCTATTCCTCACTTCATCATTCTGTTTGATACACATCCTCCATCCCTGGTAATAGACATCCTGCTTATCCTCATAACCTACTTTTACAAAAACTATAGATGATACATGCTATGCACCTACATCCAATAATTCTCCAATCGGGGATTATTCTTCATCTAAGCCTGATAATATCTCTTCAAAGCTTACCCGTAAAAAGAGTCGTAAATCTAAAGAAAATTCACGAAAATTAGAGCAAGCTACAAATCTCTCCAACGAGCAGGTTCCTAATTCTCCGCCAAAATCCAGATATGGGAGACCATTAAAAACAATAGCAAAATCTGTATCTAATCTCATTGTTACAGCTGATGTTGTTGCTGCTCAGGTAGCACATATCAACCAAGGTAAGTCATCCCCGTTTGAAGCTCCTACACCTCTTTTCGAATCTATTAGGATTGAGTAAGCAATTTAAGAGGATCCTTATCTTTGAAAAAAGGCCATTAAATCAGCATTGGAATCTCTTCATAATACTAAAACATATATTATTTTATCTGGCCATCCTCCCCTTGTAAAGAAAATAAGTTCCAGTAAAATAGTTCTTAGGAAGAGAGTTAAAAGTGATGGTAGCTTGGCAAGGCGAAAAGCGAGAATAGTTGTTCGTGGGTTTGAACAGGAGTACGGCGTTGACTACTCTTAAGCATTTTCATCCGTCATTAGATACAACACGCTTAAAATAATTCTTTCTAAAGCTGCGGTGGAAGACTTAGATATTGAAGCATTGGATGTCGACACTGCATTTCTCAATCCAAAGTTTAATGAAGAGGTCTATATGGAAATACCCGACTTCTTTACTATACAACATCCTGGAATTAGCCGTCATAAAAGCTACCTCAAACTCAACAAGTCACCTTATGGACTGAAACAAACTCCACATGCATAGTTCCAGGAAGTGAAAGGGCACTTCAAAAATATAGGTTTAAAGGGGGGAAGCTCTGATCCAAATCTTTTTATTGGACGAGGAGTCTACGTTTCGATGTTGTAAATGTGCCAAGACTTTATCCAGCTCGAGATACATGTATTTTATGTTAACCTCTAAGCATCGCTACAGATACAAGGACATAAAACTAACCCCAGTGCATCGATCCTACCTACACCCCAAATTTCGCTGGGGCGCTAGAAAATGGGGTGTGTATACAGTGGTTGCTAGGACAGCGAATGTTTGTATCTTTAGTCACGATGTTTTCATTTGTGGGAGGGGGGGATTAGATACTTAGTTTCCTTTCTTTCTGGATGGTAATCTCATTTGATATATATAAGGATATATACTTTTACTTTATTGATGCACGATATATTCAATGATCTCATATTTATTATGATCTTGATTTTCTGGTGACTTACGCAGGGAACCTGGAGATCTCTATTCTCAAAGGCTTTCATACCTTTTAAGAGAGTGATTCATACATTACCTGGTGACTACGTGCATTCATAGACTTGCAACTAAAGTCTGGATCCGCAGCACGTTCGCGCTGATACGCTGTCTTCGGCAGGCGTTAAGTCTACTATACAAGATCTAGATATTGTTGAAATACTCTTAGGAATACAAAAATTATCACTCTAAGATACTTCCCCAAACACAATGACGCAAAATTACTCAGATTATGCACTCTGTGGCAGATTTAATGGCCAAAAAGTAACAGCGAGCCGATGGCTGTCAAGGCTTAACATGGATCTTAAGAAGGCTTCACTGAAAACGCCAGAGGATTTCTTTGAAGCAACAGATATTATATTTGGAGATAAAGCAGCCGACTAGCTAGATACTTCTCCTAGATGGAAGAGGGTTGTGGACGATAAGGAAAACGCGACTGAAAAGGATGTGAATGACTTCAAGAAGGCCATTTGCATCTACTTCAAATCTAATCAGGAAGAATCGGATCCGAATGCACAATTTGACTTGCGGAACTTTGCCCAGGCGCCGACGGAATACCTTCAACAATATTAACAACGTTCTTTGGATCTTTTATGCAGAAGCCACTGCCGAGATGAACCATTGGCAAGCTCTGGTGATGAGTGCCTCAATCCCCTTAATGTCGTATTTCTCTCCGGAGTTATCGCTTCCTTTATCGAAGGAATTTACGATCCCAAACTCCGCTTAAATGTCTTATTGAAGTCTAGCAATACATATCGCAGCCTACACGGTGCGTAAGGGATACTTAAGGACACCCAGAATTCAATGAATAAATCATAAGAGATTGAAACACGTCTTGCTGAATAGCGTGAATTGGAACAGTTTCGGCAAATGTATAATCAGGGCAAGCCTATCCCTGCTGCTTCTGCCCGTTTTAATCAACAGCATCCTGTGGAAAATGGACACAATTACTACCATAGCCATGCTTTGCCTTCATCTCAACCTTACCAGAAACCTATGAACTTTTATAATAGAGCAAACTCTCACAGCCAGAGCCATGATAGTTATTCAAAGGAACAAGTCTTAGCACAAAATCCTGAGTCACGAGTACCAAACTATGGCAGTAATCAAAATTCCAGACCAAATAATTCGAAAAATAATAAATCTGTTGATACAAAACCGCTACCACCTAAGAGATTTTCAAAGAATCCTTATGTAAATGGTTCACAATCGTGGAACAAACTAATGGGACTTCTCTGTATTCGACGTGGTACAGTAGGGCATGCTAGTCTAAAATGCGATTCACACGGTAGCTCCATACTTGAGAATTGGGAGCAAGCCTACCTCAAGGAAATTGTTTTTTCGATTGACGCGCGTATACGTATGCTACAGCTTGACGAATCTTAACCCCAGAATTCTGAAACCTTACGTCATAGAACCAATACCTGGAGAAGGAATGCGAATCCTGACGTTGAGGAACTGGAATTTGAAGAATCCGGCCGCACGCGCATTGGCAGCAAATCGTGTATTATTGGCTACGATAATCAACACATGGAATCAAGGGGAGTAAGATCTGCATATGTCAATACTGAATATGAGCCGTATCTTGATGGAAGTTCCTCTGATCGTGAGACCCAAACTAGCTGCAGCAATTTGTTGAAATTAGCCGCATACCTTAACTAAAAGGAAAATTCAAAGAAGCATGCAAGGGTTGATATAGAAGATATTTTGAATCAAGATCAGCCTGCATCATCAGAATCTGCGAAGAGAGCTCATAGGCGCGGGCAAAAAGCACTCCATCATCTACGTGAAATCGTTGGCCAATCAGGTAAAGGACCCATCAACTAAGCCAAACTAGCCGAGGAGATACAAGTCAATGTATCGTTATTAGATCTATTCCAAATGTCACCAGAACTATCCAGAGCTTTCCGAAACTTGTCTACACGAATAGTCCCTAAACGAGCGGCAAAAATGGCTGAAGCAAAAGTTGCCAAGGTAAACAGTATAGCTATCAATCAGGAATCGCTTAATTCTGGTTCAAACCCTCTAAACCATATCGTTTCATACGTAAATATGGAAGAGAGAGCGTTTTGCGTTCCTGCTGTCATCAGGACTAAGAAAAATGGAAATCCTGTCGATGTTAGGCTACCGTCTGGAGTATCTTAGGCAGATACTGGCTTTGATATCGTAGCGATATCATATGAACTGGTTAAATCTCTAAATTTAACCATGAATCTATTATCTGAGAATGGATTCAGTGGTCTTACTATGAACGTAGCAAACGGAACCTCCTCACCTCTAAAATACTTTATGTCATTCAGTATAAATGTCTTGGGTATAACAAGACTTGTCGAAGCGTTTGTGAGGCCCTGGAATTGCCAGAATGAACAAGAATTAAACCTAATTCTTGGGCTACCCTGGCTCCACGACGCTAATGCTATGATATATTCGTGATTCTGTTATTGAAATTGGTGATCCAAATAGGTCCGAAAAAGTTATCAAGATCCAAGGCCCTGAATTTGTTCAAAGTTCTCACAATAAATTGGTTTTACACCCTAAAAATCCCGAAATTAAAGGTTCGAAAATGAATATCCATGCATCGAGTAGCATCGATTCAGATGATTCGGAGTCAGAGTCAGAGTCAGATATTTCATTAAATGATGAACTTTTTGAGAATCCCGAACCACATCAGGAAACTAAGATACAGTCTGTTCACTTTTCCGAGTCGAGCTCAAAAAAATAGATCGACCAGGAAAAGTCTCTAAACTGTTCCAGAACTTACAACCGTCCTGCGAGTTAGTTGAGGATGAAGAAAACCTAAACTGCTCAAATCAGTCAGAAAATATTATGTCAAATAGAATCACTATTAAATCAAATAATCATCGTTCAGATCAACCTATTCAATTCACAACCTTCGACCACCTTTCGCCCCCTTTCATCGACTTACCATTTAGTGATAATGAAATCTCTGCTCCACGACTCACTCGTATTTCTAAATCAAACTTACACAACATCAAATTAAAGTCATATTCATCAAGTATTGGAATTTCTTCTAGGAAATAGATATTTGACAAAAAAGAAAAACCATATGCTCCGGAGTTTCCCACGCTTTTATTTTGCCAGAACACATCCGCTGGGCAAATCAGTCAGGAAAAAAGTCAGATGTCTCACAATTATAACAATGATAGAGATTTAGATTCAATTATCAAGCATACTGATCAAATACCTGTTAATTATTCTCAAAACTATTCACTTGACACTAGGGGAATTGACTCTAAATCTGAAATAGAGTCTAGGTCTAAGATAATACCGGGCCCAAAAATACTCGTGGATAGACGTCCGATCAAGCGACACGTCTCTAATGCCCCACAAGCTGAAATTAATAACTGGTTTCTCAAGTCAGAAATTACATTAGGTCCTCTAGAACCTGCTCAGCACGATAAGATAACTAGATTACTATTCACATATCAAGATTTAAATTCTACAGAGCTTTCCGATCTACCTCCAACTGATCTCTACATTCATCGTGTCAGATTGAAAGAGGGCATAACACCTTGGAACCGAGTCAAACAATGTAGATGGCCTCCTGGAAAAGAATTCTGGTTAAGGTGTATTATTAATGATGGTCTAAAATGTGGTATGTATGAGCGAACAATGGAAGCTAATGGTGAGTTATCAGATTGGAATGCCCAAGCAAATCTAATTGACAAATCTGATAGTCCTGGAGAATAGGACGAGCCAAGTCTCACGTTCAACTACCAAAATATTACAGAAGATATTCTTGGGTGTTTTGTTGAATTATCTTCTTCTACTCATGGTTACATGGGACATCCTTCCCATAAACTCTTCCACAAGCTTGATTTAAAACATGGATACAGGGCAATTTCCGTCCACCCAGATGATAGAAAATACTTTGCATTTTCTATCGCTGGGATAGGTCAGCTACAGCCAACTCGAATGCCCCAGGGCTCCATAACCTCTATGTTTTCATTTACTGAGCTTATTTATATAGACTTAGGAGCCATACCTGTCACTAAGACATTCGAAGGATGGGGCTCTCTGATAGCTCCAAACTATCCAAACTCTCTACCCAAAGTAGCTTTCTACGTAGATAATATCTTCTCGGGTTTTGACAATTTTGACCAAGGCTATGATATCCTCGGAAATCAACTTCTACCAAGACTTGTGTGGGCTCAACTCAAATTATCTTTTAAGAAACTTGAGCTATTTGTCACTAGTACTGTGGTAGTAGGTGTATTTCACTAGGCAGGTGGGATCCTAACGACTAAACATGAAATTTTGAGAAAATCTGGAATTTGCCAGTGCCTAGAAACGCGACAGATGTTAGAAAGTTCTTGGGAGCAGTAGGGTTTAAACGGGGGTACGTGAAAAATTTTGCAGAAATTAGAAAGTCTGTTTCAAGGTTAACTGGAAACGTTTACTTCACACGGGATTGTAAAGAACAAGTATCTTTCCAGATACTAAAAGAAAAATGTGCCGAAGGTGTTGAAATGCATGGCTGGAATTATCTTGAGTCCGTAAAAATGTATACAGACGCAAGCATATATGGAGGCGGTTGTGTCATCACTCAGATAAGATCCGACAACAAGGGAAATCTCACTGAAGTGCCAATAATTTACGATGCGTTTACATTCACCAAATCTCAACAAGGGTATGGGATATACTGGAAAGAACTTTGTTCCATTGTGGAATTTACTAGAAAATACGATCATATGTTCAGAGGATCAGCGACATCCCTTAGACTCACAGATCATAAGCCATTAACTTGGTTTCTTAAGTCATCATCATTGGATGGCATATACTCTCGTTGGGCAGCTGAGCTAAGATGCCTAAACATTGATATTATATGGATCCCAGGCAAACGAAACGTTGTTGCAGATTCATTATCAAGGACTATCTTTCCGGATTCCGAATTTAACGTACCGCCACTGGAAGAGTTTGGAGAACTATTAACAGGTAATGATGCTGAGCCTCTATGGGTATGAAAGGACAATAAAGGTGGGTGTGAAGAGCTCCTTCGAAAGATAGGTGAACCAATTCATGATGATGAGCTCAAGAAGTATTTTCAAGTCGAACCCTCATTAGTACCAGCAGCAAAGTATGTCAACTTTGAACATCAGTCATCCATACCTATGGACATGAAACTAATCAATTTCATCTCTAACCTATCAGAACTTGGCACAGCTAGAAGTTTATTCGGGGATCTTAAACCAAATAGACGATATGTAAAATCAGTTTGGCATAACGATATTGCCACATATTTAACCAATGGATCGTTCCCAACGACATGCACTACAAAGGTTCAGAATGCTGCGTTTCTTCGTAAAGCCACTCTCCCTCTGAAATATTATTTGGATTCAGTCTTGCCGGGTCATTAGAGACCAAGTTTCCGGTTCGAAAGAAGCAGATGATGCTAGCTATGCTTAAGGCTGGTGATGTCAGGAATAGGCCATGGTCCTGAGCAGCGCTGATGTCATGTGACATCATGTGATATCAAATGACCAGCTCCTTCGAGAAACTTCTGCAATATCTGATGGCAGCTAGGGCCAAGCAGACTTTCTAAGTCTTCTGTGATATTCTATGGTGCTCTATACACTTCTAGTATAGCCTGTAAGAGTTGTAACTAGATCTAGCAGAAGGGACATCGCAGTTGTGTAAAGAGCGGCTCTCTCTTTGTATGTAGAGGTTCTTCAGACCTGAGTCTTGTTAGCTATTATTGTTCAAATATAATCTCGCCTTGATTCGCAGTTATTGTTATTATCTTGCCCTTAGCGTCCACATCCATTGTTATTGTCTTGTCGAGGAAGCCTGCAGTTCACGCCACAGCCCTAGACCTTTACAGGTGATGATAATATTTTCCCTAATGAGGATGAAGACTGCAGTAATTTTAATGATTTCATTCTCAACCGTGCTCAAAATTAACAAAGATTTTTGGATGCATCTGATCTAGTCAAGGATAAAGCAGCTCAAAGACACGACCTCGGAGTTAGGGCAAACTATAGATTCAACCCTGGGGATATGGTAATGTTGTACGACCATAGAGAATCTGGTAGAAAGCTTAGGGCCATATGGAGAGGTCCTTTCTTCATTTCTAGCTATGGTGGAGATATGGGGAGATCCTACACCCTCCGCCAAATCAATGGCACATCGATACCACGTCATTACCACGGTGACTCACTTGAGCCTTTTCGGTTGCGTGAGAGATATCTTGTTACCAACAAGGAGGCTGAATTGCCGTTATTTCAAAACATCCGACTAGGTAATGCGACATTCAAGCTACCAAGAGAGCAGAGGATTGTTCTAGGTTCTTAGCCTTATCCTTGAAAGTCATTTACGGCTCTCGGGGCGTTCGCTATCTATGCTCCGGAGTAGAAAATGGGGTGTGTATACAGCGGTTGCTAGGACAGCGAATGCTTGTATCTTCATTTGTGGGAAGGGGGAAGAGATACTCAATTATCTCATATTTAGTATGATCTTGATTTTCTGGGCTCACATCAAGAAGACCCAACAAAGAGCCGAAATTCAGATGCAGACTATTACTAGCCTTACCCACTCCACCTGGGGCGCAACTTTCTCCAAGGTTAGGGTGCTTTACTCCGCTATACAATTTGTTCGGTTGGTCACAGCCCCACCTCATCTAATCGCTTTGCTATTAGGTGAGGGACAGCAATACACAAACTTTTTTGACACTTGTTGCGCCGATTGAAATAACTCAACTACACTATTGTATATTGATTTTAAATTCTGTTAATATGATTGATTCAAATATATTTACGGGATACTTAATTAAATTACATATATGTTAATTTATAAGCAATTCTATGGTACTGTTCCGCCGTTATTTGCTCAAGAGTGGAAAATCGCTACTAATACATGTATTTTCATGGACAGTCATTTTACATAGTGTACTTGTAGAGCTCTCTACATAAGCTCGTTAAAGTCTATTTCTTTTGATACACACATCTCTAATCATTCAACATCCAAGGTTTGAGTCACTTCTTTGTCTTTACCGCCCCACCATACAATGTCAGGGATTAATATGCCGGTACATACGGTGAAGAGGACCACTAAAATTCCAAAAATGACTCGAATATTCCTTGGTGTATTATGATTTCGTACCATAGGTACCATCCATGGAAATGTGCCCCCGCCACTAACAGCAGCAATCATATTTGCCGCAGCGCTCTTATTTCTGCCTCTCATACGCCGCATGCCAAGTGCAAACATCAATGGAAAGATGGGACCCTCGAAAAAGAACACAATGAGAGCCCAGCCTTGAAATAGATTTGTGCAGCTAAAGTTCTCTTTTTTTCCTGTAATGATTGACGATCTGGGTAGGATAGCGGAGATGGATACGATAATTAGACAAAAAATTAAAGCCGCAAAAAGAAGTATCCGAGGCGCGAACACCAAGCAGAGAAGTGCGAAGACGAGGCGTCCAATTGCAAAAAGTGAGTATGCTATGAGATCATAGAATTTGAACGGAGTATTTTTGTCTATTACTTTCGGAGGGAGGTGACTGAGAAAATCTATTAAGGCTAGCGATAAAGTTTCCTGAGCAGATACATAAAAGAATAGGGCAATAACATAGATTATGTTCCATGTCATGATGAGTCGGTATATTTTTGACACCATCGAAATCAGAATATGGTGACTTAGACGGTATCTGGGGTCTGTATCGGGAGTTAGCGCAGACGCAGGCGATGCAATAGGTGTAGAAGTAGGCCTGGATGTGGATGTAGAATCGCTTGCAGTTTGAATTTCGAGTTCATCATCTAGACCTTCCGGGAGTGGTACATATGAGATCCCTAGGGATAGGGCAATATTGAATAGCATAATGGCTATATATGTCCACCTTAGATCATGTAAAGATATGGTATCATGAGCGACAATCTTTGAGATAAAAACCCGACTGAAGGTCGCAGCCAGCGCCTGTACACTTTGTGCTAGAAGTAAACGGAATTCAGATTTAGACTGAGGGCCGCAAAGAACCACGAATGGGTTTGCAGCTGTTTCAATAACTGATACTCCAGTGCCAATAATGATATTTGAGATGACAAGCCCAGGATACGAAGCCAGTACCATAGAAGGCCAAAATGCCAAAGCTCCAGTGGCATATATGAAAAGACCGGTGATAAAGGTAGCTTTAAATCCATAAAATTGTAGCACTTGTTTACCAATGATCAGCGCGCCTATTAAATAGGAACTGAAATAAGCAGTACTAAGACTAATATTAGATGTAGAGAGTTCAGGAGAGAATATAGTTGTGTTATTCAGGTTAAAGAGGAGGCCATACGAAAAGCCCCATAGGAAGAATAATACTGTGACTATGGCGCAGTATTTGAAGCTTTCCCAGTTGTTAAGTTTGAGGATAGATATTGGGCACATCGGTTTAGCGGAACAAAAGTCTTGAGATTTTTCTATATGCTGAATAGAATTTGATGAGTCCTTCGTACTCAAAAAAAGTGTAATTTCTGGCGAAATATTGGGAATCATCATTCCCACATGATGCTGGGATTCATCGTGTGGGAGTACGATGCCCGGAAGTCCATTGGTTATCTTCTGACGCGTATTAATAATGTTCTGGTGGGTGAGTGGCCTTAGAGGAATAGTGTCGGGAACATTCCTGAAGATAGTTGAAGAAAACTTTTTTTTGACCAGAGGTTTTAGAGTAGGAATGCAACAACAGATGATCCCAATATTTACTTCAACCGCTGACCACATGTAAACCTTTGAAGCACTCCATGCAAGGTCAACTTCAAATTCTTGTTCACTTATATTGAGCCTTTGTTCAGGGATAGCTTCCTGGAGGTAATATATTCTTATTATTCCAATGATTGTCACATAGATCCCCATAGCAAATGTAACAACCACAACAGCTTTTTGTTTCGGTGGAAGTCGCATTGCTGTTAAGACCGGGATTGGCAATATCAAGATTACAACATCAGAAAATAAATTAATGGGTGCAGAACAGAGATACAAAACAACATTATAGTTACTCTTCTCTGCACTTTGAAGACTGGTGATGTTTGAAGTACTGAGATCGTTATTGGCTCCTGTCAGGATCGTCAAAATAATGCCAAATATATTAACTGTAACCAAGGTAACATAGGAAGCTATTCTCAGTAAATTATGTGTATTTTTTGATATACGTATGTAAAAGATTAAAATTGAGGTCTTAGTAGCCATCAAGGCCAGGTTCTGTTTTACCTGTTAGATTATATCTCTTGTAGAAATCAAGCATACGTATAGAATAGTGAAGGCAAGGTCGAGTATTCGTACTCGCCGTTGCGCCGGGAGATCATATTTGATATTTTTTTCACAGCTACCGAATATTAAAGAGATTGACATGCCAAAAGTGATAATCTATAATAATTCAGCAAGTTGAATCACTTTGGCTTTTGCCTCTGCTTTCTAAATATAAAGGCAGAAAAAATTATTAAGGGCTCACCCATGCAAGAAGAATGAACCAATCATCGGCAGTGTTGGTTTTCAAAATCCAAAAGCGACTAAGCAGTCTAGCAACGAGAAATAAAGTCGCCAGAATGAATGTTAGGCCCGTACCGAAAATGGTAGACCAGCTGCTCGATGATAAGTCATAAATTACGGCCATTACTTTTTGACTGGATCTTAAAATATTATCTAGGACCAACGACGATACAGTAGGAGTCAAACCTAGTAGATATCATTTTGATTTTGTGTCTTTGCTTAAGATCTGATTTATTTATTTGTGCATCACCGGATGAGCCCGGACATCGGAGTGTTTCTGTACATCATCCCTAAGAGATCTGGTGAGATAGGGTACAAGGTATACTCCAATAGACTAATGCATTCGATCAGCGGTGCTACTCAGAAAGAATTCTGAGTAGAGATTTCAGATACGTTGTAAAAAGGCACCGGAGCCTGTGTTGCCCTGGACAAGGTTTGCTTGACTATTATCAGCTTGCGCAGCTAACGGTAAAAAAATACGCTTCATCGTCCCCGTAAGAATATATTGGAGATACTTTATTTTAAGTGAGGACGAGAGAAGTTGGTCCGGCATTTGGTGAAGCTTGTGAACACTAATCGTGTGGCGTAGTGCCACCTGACCGCGGAGAGCTTTATTATGTACAAGGAGTTGATCAGAGACGGCGAGTTAAAACTGATACATCGGTGAATAAGGAAGCCAATAGAAAATTTTAAAAATGTAGAATTGACTTTTCTAATCGCCGACAGATGATTTACATCCACGAAGTTTTCTACTCTTAAAGCGATCACTTGAGTATGGCGCCGATTCAGAAGTACACTCGGCGAGGAAAATCGTGTTTTTTTGGACATAACTGATTATTCTTACAAAATATTCCTGAACAAAAATTCAAACATCAAAGGTATGGCACCATCGGACTTGACGCACAAGTTTTCAGCTAAAGGCTTCATTAAGTTTTGTTGAAAAAAGGTCAGCGACTCATATTTTAAGCGAGTTTGGCGCACAGGCCGGTAATAGCCGTGCTTAGAACTTTTTTGTCTCCAATATTATCGCTATATTGGCCTAACGACAAACATTTTTCAATCCTGATGTAGCTGTAAAGGTTGACAATGCACGCTTAGACGTCTTCAATATTGTACGAAGAATCTCTCATAAGGCATTAAATTGAAGTTGAATTCATTTTCCTGATTTGGCGCCTTAGTGGCCCATGTATGTAACTGGTAGCTTCGATATTTGATGAGGGGGAAAACCTCTCTTTGAAAAATCCTCTAAACTTCAAAGTTTGATCTTCCCTTATTAGAACTTATCATCATAAAGTGCGCTCATACTGCCCAGCTGTAGGTGGGCCCCTTTCTCTCTCCCTTCAACCTTCTCCCCTGTATTCTCGTCTCGCTTCTCTTGTCAGCTTCAGATACCTTACGAGACAAAACTTTTCGAGACATTCTTCTTTTAAGATCAATTGGGTAACACTGCTGATTTCTTTGGGGCTGTTCATTATTGCCCTGAAAGATCTTACTTTTGCTATTCTCTTCACATCAGCTCCTCCTTTTGATAATCGTGGACAAGCTTTGATCATATGTTCCATATTTTGAGAGGAGTTTCCGCTTGGGCAACTTGAGGGATCGACTCTGGCCGTTTTTCTTCGGTAGAGATGAGAATTGAACCCAAAGAGTTCGCTTCTTATCTATGTTGCGATGTTACTTTGGGCCCTCGACAGGTGTCTATGTAATTTGCTTGGCGAATCTTTGAAGTTTGGTCTCTTTTTGGTATGTTTTCCTGTATACTCATAAGTGGCTTTCCAGATTTTGGGGTCTGCTGGAGCTCAGTCTCTGATATTTTGGTTTCGGGTTTAGTTTGGCTAGGAGTCTGACCACTACTGGTATGCAGCTACTTTCAGCGCTCCCTTTTTTCCATTCGTGGGCTCTTCATCACTGCTTGCTATCTCATAGATTTCAAGGTCCCTGTCTCTCTCGAAAGTGGGCTCGGTTGTCTAACATGGTTATACGCTATTTTAGTGAGCCTCTGTGACGGTTGATTAGTGCTGGTCTAGCATGTTGTACCTTTCTAAGCTCGAGGTAGATTTCGATTGGTAAGATTGAAGTCTCATGTTCAAGTATCTTGAGGCTGGCGGACCTGTGCCTACATGTAGTTACTTGTACATTCAAAGGTCAATGGGAAGGAGGATTATTAATGGTGTTATCCCTAAATAGGAGATACCGGCGAGGTTTAAACGAGATTTGATCTAGAGACTAGTCTTAAATAGGAAAGGTGAAATAATAAGTGGGTACATTTTTGGCGGACTTTCAAAAATCCCCTCAGCAAAATTGATTTACTTTAACCTACTACAGCTCAGTACCACAACACAAAATGATGAATTCGGCTTCGTAACTTCGCTCTTCATCTTCTTAACTGTAAGTTACGTGGAAAATGTTAATTTTTATTAAGGTGGTGAAGTGCTGAAAGAGTTGAAAGTTAGGGTCTAAAATGACTTGTCTACAACCTTCCCCCACTATAGTACAGCCTCTGTAGGGTAAGTCGGCCTACCACGTTCCGGGACAACCACATTCCGGGACTTTTATAATTTATTCCTACTGAAAGAATTTTTATTTTACACTACAACAAAAATCTATATTTCAAATTCAATGAGACATTCTTCAAAAGAATAAGTCTGTGCGTGATTTACATTTAATTCAGCCCTTCTAGTCGCTCTCTCCTCTCGCCGTGTTCTGTTTTGTGCGTCGATAGCTGATACTACCTTTGCTTCTTGAGCTTTTTTAATTGCCTCAATGTCAGAAAATTGAGTATTAGGATTGACCGATATCCTCTTTCTCTTCTTAGAAGCTGATAAGCGCTCTATTTCGAGTGCTTGGGCATCGTTGACGATCGTTTTTTCTGCCAGTTGCGCTTGGAACTCTCCGATCGATTTTGTAACTTTGCGCTTGAACAGAGTTGTACCTCGTGTGAGTTCATTTTTGTCCCGAAAATTTTGTAAACTGGCATGAACATCAGCTGGCTTCCGAGGAGTGTGAATCTCATCAAGTTTGCGCTTGCATGATGATGGTTCGGGAGTTGTTGGGCGTTGTTTGAGGGTAGATAGGGTAAAGCGGTTCCTCAGATCTTTTTGGCGATTGAATGGGAACAAGCCGGCTGCGCGCCATCCAGCTCTGATCTGACTAACTGCTAGACGCTCATGGCGAGCATTGTTATAACATTTGGTAAATCTTTGCTTTTTTAATGATGCTGTATCGTGAATTGTTGACAGACTCTCGATCATCTGACGGTAACGAGCTTTGAGAGGTGAAAAACACGATAAATCAAGCGGTTGAAAGATATGCGACGTATGTGGAGGCATATAGATTAAATGGACTTTAATTTGGTAGCATTCCCATTGAAAATCCACGTTTGTATGGCTTCCATGGCCATCAACTAGCAGAATTCGCCAACAAGTTTGATCTCGAGGCTTAGTTTCGGGCAAGAAAATCGTGTTAAGCCATCCCATTGTGATTCCATTAGCTGTCCACCCATTCTGGGATGTTGTATAAATCCAATCGGGCACTTCCTGCTCAAACCAGTTGCTTTGTGGTGCCGCACCTTTGAAAATTATGAGAGGTCGAGTTTTCCGGCCGTCAACACTAATCGTTTCCACGATTGAGACCCATTCACGATCCTCGGGGGCTTTACGATAGGTAGAACTTTTGTCCGATGCACCTATTACCCGCTGATTAGTACAGATGCCGATTCCAAGTCCATGCTCGTCTATGTTCCATATATTCTCGGGTAGAATATGGAAATCACGCTTCACACTCTCAAAAAGAGTATAAAAGCCATCAATTAATTCGGGGATAGCTGCTTCTACTCTTGCTCTATCGAGAGGTTTACCGGTCATCCCTTTAATTTGAGGGTGGCGTAATAAAAATCGATATACCCAATTCTTGCCGACGAAAGTAATGTCCTCCTGCAAGCCCAGTATCTTTGCGACCATTTTTCGCACATGTACCATCTATCAGGGGTTGAAAAGGTATAATTTTAAAGTGTGTCTCTCACTTTAAAATTATACCTTTTCAACCCCTGATAGATGGTACATGCGACGGAGCTTGTTTTACTCTGTCCAATTGGATTATCCAGTTGACAAGGTACAATTCCTGATCACTTGCCAACAGTTTTAGATGTTCAGCGCCCTCCTTATGCGACTGTCGTTTTTGTCTAATCCTGTAGTTAAAAGTACTGACTGGGATGCCAAATTCTGTCGCTGCCGCCCGCTGAGATGAAAATTCATTTCGTTCAAAAGCTGTAATAGCATCTTAAACTTGTGACTCAAATGAAGACATTTTTTAAATAATTTTATAAGTTACGTTCGATTTAAAAACTGGGTCTCGAGAAAGGGTATTGGAGATGGTGGGCTAGATTAAAAGTGTCCCGGAATGTGGTTGTCCCGGAACGTGGTAGGCCGACTTAGGTACAGGGCTATAGGGCTAAATTTTCCTCCCATGAGGTTTCTCTGGTCAATCTTCATATGAATATGGAAAGTATCTGCACGATCATTAACGAATTGGGCTGAGGCTCTCCACAAAAGGAGCACAAAAGTGTCAGGGTTCATCTGCAATGGTAACATGGGATTGGTCCAATCCCCTGGCGAATCTTTTTTGTAAAATGTTTTCACCCTTGCATTTTGCACTAAAATTTCTGACGAAACGCTTCACGAAAATGTTGTGATTACGATATTTATTAAATTTCATGAAGATAAACTATTACTTTTACAACTAATAAATAATAGAACCACCTTGAGCCTGAATAACGACCTCACGTCTACCATGCATACCCTGAAGAATTGGCAAAAGCCTCTCAGGCCTAGTGCACTTTCGCCATGCCTCTAGCACAATGGGTCGTACCTGAGCTCTAGTACGCGGCCTGGTACCGATAGAATCCCCATAATGTTCTTGTATGTATGTTTTCATTAAACCCCATACATTCTCAATAGGATTGAGATCTGGGGAGAATGGCGGCCAAGCCATTGGTACAACGCCATTGTCTTCGAAGTATTCTCTTGCAGGTGCCGCGGTATGAACCGGTGCGTTATCATGCATGAGTATCGCCAGGCCATTATTTGATGGGAGAGAGCCGATAAAGCCCAAAGCATCGGGCAAGATACGCTGACGTAGCTTTCTCCGGTCATCTTGCCCCAATTTCTCTCCCAAATAACATATGAGCCTGCCCGAGTCCCTGCAAAACAACCCCAGAACATCCAGGAATTATTCTTCCTTTGCCGTTCGACGATGCATGTGCTAGTGTATTCTTCGTTTGCCATTTAAACATTAAAAATTGCTAATAGCCATGAGATATATGAGACTTATCTTTCGGGTAACATGTGTTTTGTTAACGGGGCTATCGCTGATGTGTGTTTCATCAGTCGAGACAACATGACAGCAGTCTTCCAATATGAAATGAAAGTGTCTATGTGCCCACTCTATTCGTAATAAATTGTGCTGCTCAGTCAGTGGAGGCTTACTTCGGGCGATGTAGCGAAGGTAGCCTCTTCGCCTGAGAGCATTCCGGATGGCATCTTGACCAATATTCCACATGTGAAAATGTATAGATAGTTCAAGATATGACATCTACCTGGTCTCTTTGTCTCTACACACGAATACTTCCAGCTCATCCTCTTGCTCAGTTGAAAGCTTATGAGGCCGACCAGTGCTTTTCCCTGGAGATGTACGACCTGTTTGAATTGTGTATTTAACTTGATTCATTGATATCCCGAGCACATCTGATATTTCTCGATTAGAGTGTCTGGCTTCATAAAGAGCGAGAACCTAATTAGTTAGTAAGACACAAAATATAATGATTTGCATTCTAGAACCAAGATCTTATCCTAATATTTTGTTCTCGACTAAGTCGATTTGAATATCGGATTGGGGTTGTCGTAGCCTCGGGGGTATTTATCCTGTAAAGCTGTTTAACTTGTGGAGTTGCTGGAGTTATCTGCTTTGATTCTTACTTGAAAACTTAGTGATAAGACTTAGCTTAGATGTCAGGTAAAATTTTATGGTGTGAAGAATAGATGACAGTCGTCGTTGAATGCGCGTTGTGTTGTTGTGGGACAAGAGCGGTTTCGAAAAGGATGATGTTGTGGGGGATGATTCCAAAACGTTGGACGAGGACACCTGTAAGCTGGGGCCACCAAGACCGAGCCCCTACCCATGAAGATTATGTAAAGAAGCATGGATATACCCCTGGATAGTACCGCCGATTGCAGGAGAAATAATACCCCTGTGGCCCTGTACCTTAGCGGAACCCAGGGTTTTAGTGTCATGGTAGGAAAGTGGCGAGACGCGATTTAATGGTTGTGAAATATTTCATCACGTGTCATGTGGGAAATCTCAGGCAAGATTTTCTAGCAAAAGGCTTTTGTACACAACATCTTTCCTTACCTTTCCTGAGCTTTCCTAATCTTTCCTCCGCCATCTTTTCTTCATTCCTTCCCAAAGGCGCTCTATCGGGTTTAGATCTGGGGACTGGGCAGGCCAATCTAAGCATCTAATATCCCTGGACCTAAGAAATGATGTAGTAGCGCGGGCGGTATGCTTGGGATCATTACCTTGCTGAAAAATTAGCTGGTCTGTAGGAGGCATATCTTCCAGAAGAGACGCTGCCTCCTACAAAGAGTGAGATTCTCCTGCAAAATACTAATGTATTGTTGTGTATTCATCTTTCCCACTACTTGGACCATTGCGCCCGGTCCGGACCAGGCCATGCATCCCCAAATCAGTATGTTGCCCCCTCCAAACTTGAGCGTTGGGACGATACCTCTCCCAGCAAGTCCGGGCTGGGGTTTTCGCCACGTATACTGCATATCCGATTGATTTTTGTCTCATCAGACCAAATCACTCTTTTCCAGCCTTCAATGGTCCATTCCTTATGCTTTTGTGCGAAATTTAATCGCGCTTTTCTGTGTCGGCTAGTAAGCGTTGGATTTTTGACCTTCTTCCGCGCCTTTAAACCAGCTTGTCGTAGGACATTTCGCACAGTTTGAGGGGTTACAGAGATAGAGTGAGCTTTTTTAGAGCTGCAGCAACTTGTTTGGGGGTTCTATGCGTTTCATTGGTTATGTCGTGGACGATTTGCCGTCTAAGCCGAGGAGTAAGTTTGCTAGGTCGACCACCTTTACTGCCACTACCAGTGTTCGAAATAGTCTTCCGGAGTCTGCCGAAATCGCATGGAGAACAATTAACTCGAATAGCAACGTCACGGCACGAATTTCCTTCTTTCAGTAGCCCAACAATTCGTTCTCGTGTGGCTTTAGTCAACCGAGGCATGATGCTACACCAAGACATTCATTACTAACTATGATCCTGCTCAATTTTTCGAAATAAGTACTCACCGAAGTCTTATCTTACTATCTGATGATGAACTGATCGCAAAGTTCGTCTGGATGGTTCCTAATGTTGAGTTTTGTGCAGGGTAAGTTACTAGCCAGATACCTGCAAAAAATCTGTCTCCAAAAATTGTGAACTTCATCTAGCCACCATTTTTTTTGTAGAGAATTTCACAACTCCAAATCGTTAAATATTAATTATCAGAAATTAATTTATATCTACGTGAATTTTTAAGCTATTTCATTCAGTTGGTAGAGAGTGATGGGCTTTAGAATTAAATTTCGCGATTTTTGTTGACAGTTTCTTTGCATAGTGTATACTTGGTCATTTTATGTAGTATCGTTATATATACATTTATAGTTCAATATCGTAATAAAAGACCAATATTACCCAAGTATATCGGGATTTATACCCATTTTATTATAACATCGCTATAAATAGGATCGACAATTTCGCGAGTCACCATGCAAAATATCCAAATTTCAAACCCGTCTAGTTTCTTCTACAATTATTTAAATTAAAATACACGACAATAAATTTGTATGTAGGCTTCGCACGCACAAAATACTATCATGGATTTGAAATTAAATGGTTAATGAAGGATCTGGAGCAATTGCCGTTCGAGGCAATTTAGTTGTGCGTTTAGTCGGGTGGCACCATAGCGAATTACATCTATTGCCAGCTATTCTTTGCAACTGATAATCTTCGTCGAATTAAGTCACAATGTCGTAATTATCATAGTCAGTCGACAAACGCGTCAATGACGAACTTGTCTTTCAATAACGCAGCGTCTTTGATAATTCGTTTCGAGACTGCCAGAGTAGCATGTAGACAGCGGGAGGGGGGGTCGACAGGGTGGTCGACAGGCTAAGGGGTGCCATCCTACATGTTGCAAGAGATAGATGCATTACCACTCGGCCAAAAGGCCAGATCAGAATCACAGAACACTATGACTCTGTTATCTCCATATCTATATTATACAAGAAAGGCAACCCTGACAGTGACAGAGTAATTCGACATGCTGTTGAACAGAGTGATTACCCGGCTTCAACGTCCTCCTTTCAAAGGTTCTTCCCTTTATCGGTCGATGAAATTTCGGAATTTTTGGTGCGAAAAGTGCGGAAATATGGTATTCCCCGCCCATAGGATGAGCAGCCCGAGAAAGTTGAGGACGCTGCGTCGGAGGAGAGGGAGTAATTACATGAAGTAAACCCTGTGATGAAGTAAGCTGCATTCATATTGATTCTGTTGCTGTAAATTTACACTACTTACATGTACCAACTTCACTGATATGAATTGAAAGTTGAAACTGTGATTATCATAGCGCAATCTCGGAGCTTCTATTAATGCCCATCCGGACTATGTTGTCATAAGGTTTTTCTAACGAACGCATGAAAGAGGTCGCATGATCATGTTACGAGATAGACGCGGCTCGATATTCCAACGTGAAGTGACGGAGCCGGGGAAGATTACCATTGTGAATGGCCTTTATCACACCTCTCTGGATGATCAGGGCTGTGTTTGAAGGATACACGGGATACGAGCCAAGTTCTAGTATGGACGCTCTTCACTCTTCCTCCCATAATGATCATGCAGGGGCGACAAACAATACTTACACTGGTCAGCTTTACCGGCCGAACTGGCCAAGTAAAGTATTCATTCGCCTACGTGACCAAGGGAGACAAGAGAAATCTCTCAGTTCAGGTCATCTTGCAAGCACTGGCCTCTGATATCTAGAGTCCGGCATGGAAAGATACACGATATAGGGATTCCTTAATTTTGAACCAGAGAACTGACCACGGTTCATCTTTTTAGACAGGCGCGGAAAGTCATAAATTCTGGAAAAAAAAAATAAGGAAGAATCGAGTATTACGCAAACAGATATTTGCTTTTATTACCTGAAGTTTTTGCAAATTTTATGAAATGACGGAGAAAGTGCAATTCTGGAAGGGAAGAATAATAAAATGCTTCCATGAAATTATGCCTGAATTTGGATTGAACTTTGGGGCTTAAATTTTCGGCTCTGATGATTTAAGGAAGCTTTCCTCCGTGATATCTTGGCTGGTTTACCATGACAGACAGCTTGTTCGTAGCTTCTATTGCTATGAATTTTTATTCGGCAATATTCTTGAAGATTAGGAAAGAGTGAATTCGTTCGCCCTATCTCTATTGTCAATTCCTTGACTGCTTCTCTTGTTACATGTACTCCAATATCCATATAAAGATCAAGTCTTTCCCACCTGTAATTATTTTAATCATCATCATCTTTCTCTTTTCCCTTCATATTGCATTTTATATATATACATATATATATAGCAGTCAACTAGCTGATCACTTAGCTTCTCTTCAACTTGTTATCATTTTATGATTACATTACTGGCGATTCATTTATTTTTAGCCAAGTTTCGCCCAAGCTAATATTTGCGGTATCTGTAAGTCGGTAGCTCTCGTTGGTATGTTTCTTGACTGACCTTTTTAAAGCTATATCTACTATAGAGAATAAAAACCGAAAATGTTCTCTAACAGTAATGTTAGAAGAAGTATCGCCTTGTCAGAGCGACAGGACGTGCTTCGTGCGAATCGATCTAGCGATGAAGAGCTATCGCTAGATGAGCCTGCATTGAATCGAAGTTCATGGCAGGCTCAAGATGCTGAACTGGCCGAAAAAATTGATCGAGAAATGTCGCTTTGGTCAGCAATGAAGTTATGGTGGCCAGCTGTTCTATTCAGCTGTGCTATCTCAACAGGCATGATCATGGAAGGTTACGACAACCTTCTTTTGGCCCAGCTATACGCCTTTCCAGCATTTTGTCATCGATACGGCAAAGCGACGGGGAAGGGTGTGAATTATGAAATTCCAGCAGCCTGGCAAGCGACGTTGTCTATTGGTACGATGATCGGTGAAATGGTCGGGCTACTAGTCAACGGGATAGTCATCGATCGCTTTGGCTTCAGGAAGACTATGGCAATAGCTTTGCTTGCGGTATCTTTATTCATCTTCATCCTTTTTTTCGCGCAAAATCTAATCATGATTATGATTGGAGAGTTTTTGTGCGGGATTCCTTGGGGTGCCTTTCAAGCCCTCACCTGTGCATACGTATCTGACGTCTGTCCAGTGAAGCTTCGATCATACATGACCACATATTCTAACCTGTGTTGGGTCATTGGTCAGCTTCTCGGGTCAGGCGTTTTACGGGCACTGGTCGAGAGGCCAGATGAATGGAGCTACCGCATTCCATTCGCTATTCAATGGTTTTGGCCAGTACCAATTGCAGTCGCTCTTATCTTTGCGCCTGAATCTCCATGGTGAGTGACCATAATTTATTTTCAATTTGCATTCATGTTCTAAACTTGAATAGGTGGTTAATCCGTCACGGACGCAGAGATGCGGCATGCAAAGCCGTGCATGGCTTGACGGATCTAAATTTCGCCCCGAAATACTTTAGTATTCAAGGTACGCTAGCCATGGTAAGTATTGTGGTTTCTTTTAAATCCCCTTACAATTCATTAATTCGATTATCGCTATGAAATTTAATTTTCATCTCGCCACTTCGTGCTAAGGTAGTGCTTATGCTGACTAAAATTTGATATTAGATATCAGTGACAAATGACATGGAACTGTCACAATCTGCTGGGGCTAGCTACCTAGACTGCTTCAAGGGTGTCAACAAGCGTCGAACTGAGATCAGCTGTGCAACCTGGGCAATCCAGAATTTGTGTGGGAGTGCTTTGATGAGCTACTCCACATACTTTTTTGTGCAAGCTGGTCTCCCTACCATCCAGGCCTTTAATATGTCGTTGGTTCAATATTCGATTGGCCTGGTAGGAACCCTCTTCTCTTGGTGGTTTATGAGTCTCTTTGGTCGGCGCACATTGTTTGTCTCCGGACTCTCAATACTTGCCGTCATTCTTTTTGGTATCGGACTAGTAAGCTCGATTAATGCCAAATTCAGTGGCTGGATAATCGGGACTCTCTTGATTGTCTTTGCTGCTGTTTTTAACTGCACTGTGGGGCCAATTACATACTCACTTGTGTCGGAGATCCCTTCAACGCGTATGAAAAACAAGACGATAGTTATTGCACGCAATTTTTACAATATTGCGGGCATATTTAACTACCTTGCAGTTCCATACATGCTCAACCCTAAAGCATTGGGGTGGGGTGGGAAATCTGGCTTTTTTTGGGCTTTAATTTGCATTCTCTGCTTACTCTGGGCCTTTTATAGGTTGCCAGAACCAAAAAATCGCTCATACGCCGAACTGGACGAGCTGTTCGGGAAGAGAATCTCGGCACGCAAATTCAGGTCGACAGTCTTACAGAAGCCTAGTAGAGTTCAAAACTGCTAGGGTATGAGTTGATAGGGATTCAATTAGGGATACAGGCGCCACCCTACAGTGCTTTTGGCCGATAGAGGACGGAAAAAGTAGTATTAGGACTAGTAAAGTGTCGAATGAAGTAAGTAAAGTATGTTATCTTTCCTTCATAACTAATTTAAACGCATTAGATTGTTTCGAATCACTATCAGAGGCTAACTCAGTATCTCTGACACCGATGAGGATAGTGAAATTTATAGAAAGAGTTAGGATGAAATCTGGGGAAGAAAATACCTTGATTTCATCGGTAAATCAAGCAGCTTACCCTCAACTACTTTCAGCTACAGCTACGACTTGAGTGATTGCAGATGTGCAAGTAAGTCATCTATCAAAAGCTATATGAGTTAATCTAATAAAGGATAGATATAGAGTACACGCCTCCTACCGTATAAAAGATATCCAAATATAGGAAAAGGATAAAATACGGTTTTATTCTGCATAGGAGAGGGAAGAATATCCCGCCCGAGCAGCAATAAATATATCTCGTGAGAAGGGGGTTTTATAGTGTTACTCCACCAGAACTGCCTTGAATACTAGAATTGTATATCCTCATGTGTCAGGGTTCTGGCAAGGAGTCCTCGGAGAAAGCCCTGGGGGAAAATTAAACATTCAGGGGCTCTAATCTTGGACTCGGTCTCGCCCCAGGAATAGAGGATGTCATCTATTAGGTAACATCGGGGAATGTCGGAAGCGACGGTTGGGAAGCCGATCTGGCGCGTAGGGATGATGGAGTCGGCGTTTGGGTTTGTCGCGCGTACGGGGGTCTCGGAGTTGTTGTATAAAAGGGTACGGAGTTGCTTATGCTGTCAATCGTGCAACGTTTGGTTAAATTACTTACATCCGTATTTTATCGCACACCCGATACCGCTTATTCATCTCCTACCACCATCTTTCTCGTCCGTGACTCCTTATATCATGTAATAGTTTACAAGAAAACATGTACTCTTGAATGATAAAGAATGATGAGTCTTCGGTATATTTCAATACATTATTATCTTTTACTTTATTCTTGGGCACCATGCTAAAGTATATCATTTTATGATTTGATAATTGATCTTTAGCTTTCTCTCTTAGTCACTATGTTCCTCAATCAGACATAATCTGATAACATTAGTCTGACAAAAATTGAGACACATGGTTGATACCTCGCTCACTAGATGTTCACATCTTGGAATAAAAGTCTAATTCAAATGATAGTTTTCACTTACAAAAGCGCACATTAAAAAGTGCCATAAACGTTTTTGAAAATTCTTTGGCTCGTATTTCGGTGCCTCAAGCATATCTAGGACCTCGCACTTGGATAGTCACATCCTTATAACAAGGCAACTTTAAGTGAACATTTTAATCACCTCGCTCTCGTCACATATGTATTTTGCTATCATAAATGATTCACGAGCCATTTTGTGTCGGCCACTCGACGAGGAGCGTTGGTCACCTGATTGCAACATCCTCTTCTTTCTGCCTCGTCTCATCTCTTCGACGATGTGTTCTGGTGACGTGATCACGGTGGCCGTGGGACATACCGGTGGTCCATTGCGTCACAGCATCAACATGGTGATATCCTGCGCGCAGTGAGCGAGCCCCGCCCGCCCTCCCCTTGCACAACTGTTGCTGGCATGACGACCGTCATCACATCGTATGGAGCCATGGCGCACCGTCGCACGCGGACAATAGTCGGAAAGGGTGCCTCGTCTCCGCAGACCGATTCATCATCTCCCGCCGAGACGTCCCCTACCGCGAGGGCCATCTCCGGCCATGCGGACGCGTGCCGTCGAAGCCGCGCGAACAGAAAGCGCCAGTGCCAGGCACGCGGCACGAGCGTCTCCGCATCCCCGGGACATATCGTTAGGTCGATGGGTGAGCTCCGCCGTCCGCGCATCCGGGGCCCCGCGCGCACGGGCATCACGGGCTCGTCTGGTGCCGCAGCGGCTGGACCCGGAGCTGGGGTTGGCGGAGTTCTGCTCCGTCGGCGCGCGTGGGAAGAGAGTGGCTGTGAGGTCAGGATTTCCGGTCATTCAGACGACCGTCACAGTCGTTGCGATGGGGCCGCACGGCCCTGGTGATCTAGTTTTCTCCGCGGATGGAGCATGTTGGGCCAGACTGTGCGACTTGCAGATTTGCATCTTCCTCGCCTATCTTAGCTGTAGCTTGTGTACGTGTATTATTACTGCCAATACTCAAATGACTTCATTAATGTAGGCCCCTTGGGGTAAAAAAGACATGACTTCGGCTGCTGAATCTTACACTTCGTAAACGCGAGTTCTGGAACTACTGTGGGCAAGGCGCGTACGATACCCTTCAGTCAATTTTGCAGACCCATAATTTGAGTCTTGTGCATGCCAAGATTCACAAATACTCCAATACGGGCTCATCAAAGTTCACTGAAAGATATGTGGCCAAAAAGATGAATTCATCCATGTGTGTGCGTGTGTGTGCGTCATTGGACTTGTAGAAAAGCAGGCCAGATGCCATTCGAAGCCAGCAAACACTCGGATTCATCTGGTCTGTGACTTGGATGGCTGGCCATCTAGAAACGACACTCGTCAAGAAAACCAGAGTCACTTTTCGCCTCTCTCATTCCTGATTTGGATCAACTCTGTAGGTGTTCAACAGTGGTCTGATCATTGATATATTCACCTTTTTAACAATAGGGAGAACTTTATGCCTATTTAGAATTTACTCGGGTTTCCATGATTCTAGAATTGCTGCGGATAACGGTTTCGTCGTACATGAATCGAGCGGCAGTAATTTATCCGAGGATTTAGATGAACCGAACTCCCGCATAGCTTTCGCGCTCAGATAAATGTCCTACGTCTTGCGCTCTCCCTCATAACGGTTGGCTAAGAGAAAGGAAGTTACCCTGAGAAGTCAAAAAGACGCCCTTCTAGATCTTGCCCCGGGGTCGGATGGTGGTGTGGTATACCGTCCGGGCCGTTCTCCCAAGTAGAGTCTGGGCAGCTTGGACACATGCCCCACTCGAGACAGGAGAAAGCTGGTTCGAATCCAGTAAGACCCGTTAACCACACTCTCTCGCGGTGGTGTTTTCCTCATAGCTTGATGAAAGCATATTCAGATAACCATGGGTTTTTCCCGCTTTTCCCTGTGGTGGGTATTCACGGAAGAGGTTACATGTCGCA